>JAFMTC010000174.1:142512-160187 GCA_018845635.1 Nicrophorus orbicollis
ATGTCTTTTTTTTTTATTATTGATTGTCACTTGATTATTATTCGTCTTTTGGTAGGGAAACCACTTCAACTAGTTTCTTTTTGACAGATCACAAATGTCATTTTTTTCATTGTTGATTGTCACTTAATTATTATTCGTCATTTAGTTGGGAAATCACTGTAACTGTTTTTTAAATTAATTTTAAGCCTCAGAATTTCCAATTATATTTTATTATAAAAAATTATCGATTGGTAAATCCGAAAATCGATTCGAATATTCATAAATCGAAAGGTTAGAATTTGGACAGGTCACAAACGTCATTTTAATTAAATAACTTGATATGGAAACTCAGAATCTACATTTATATTAATAACTGTTAATGATTTAAGTATAGAAAACAGCAAATTTGACATTCGACAAAAGTTTGATAGATCACAAACGTCAAAACGTGTTCTTTTTTTTAAGGTCAAATCATTAATAGATTGAAAGGTATAACCTATATCAATATTGCACACTAGAATTTTGCTGATTGACAGATGACAAACGTCAAAATGAACGTCAAAATTCATTGTTTTTTTTTATTAAGCTTTGTCATCGACTGTCACATGATTGGGAAATCACTACAAGCGTTTAAATAGAAACATTGTCATTTTACCTCCCAGAATAACCACTTATATTTATCATTTACAATGAATTCGCAATGGGAAAACACGAAAATTTGAATATGTGTAAAAGTGAAATTAATACTATTATTGCAATGTTTAATGTTTGACAGACCACAAACGTCAAAATAAATTGTTATTTGTAATATTTGTTTTTGTTTCTTACAGGAGCAACAAAGATTTTAAAATGCAACAAACAAAATGGTTATAGAAACTTCGAATCCTGGATTGAAACAATTGCTTCCGTTTGTCTTATTTAATAAATAATTATATAACAACGCTTTCTTTTATATAATAATGAAAAAAAAATACAAAGCAAACTCGATATAAATTCAGTTTTGAAAATAGGAAACAAATGACAAATTATTGAGCAAGGCTTGTTACGATGAGGAGGAAACTTTGGACCTAAGATGATGAATTACTCTAAATATTAATTTGTTCTAGGAAAACCTTTAAAAATTTTCGAATTCTTACTGTTTTCGAAGGGAAACAGTAGAAAAACACAAACTAATTTCTCAATTCGTACTAATTCATCATTTTTTACAACATTTTATATATCAAGCATGAATTTACAGTATTTTCTTAATACGTAAATACAGATGTATTAAATCAGTGACAAAATAAAAGAATACAACAAACAAACTACTACTTTGATTACAAACTTTAAAAATATTCCATTTCTTCCTCTATTTTCAAAGAAACAGAACGGAAAAATTCGAACTACTTAATTAAAATTTTTCAACATTTTCTCTATTAATGATCAATTCTCAATGAGAAATACAGATAAATCAAATTAGTGACAAAACAAAAGAACACAACAAACAAATGAGTCAAGCTGCCACTTTGATTCCAACGTTTAAAATGATTCCAATTCCTGCTCTCTTTTGAAAGAGACAGAATGGAAAAACACGAACTAATTACTCAATACGAACTAATTAATACACATTTTACAAACATTTCTACATTAATTATCAATTTTCAGTATTTTCTTAATATGAAAATACAGATAAATCAAATTAGTGACAAAACGAAAGAACACAACAAACAATCATTTGACTTTACTACAGATCATTAGTTTTTTGTATCAACTTTTTGACATTGACATTTTGACACTTTGCTGTAGTAAAGTCAATTAAATATTTTAGTTTAATTCAAGGTTATTTTATAAATCATTAATTAATTTATAAAATTGTGTAATCAAACATAAGAAATAATACAAATTTACGAAAAAATGATTTGTTGCATAAAAATCACAGTTTTCATTTGTTTGCTAGTTGACAAATATGTCAATGTCAATTTTCTATTTGAGATCAATTTTAGGTTCTATTACAAATAATTAAATGAGAACCAAAGTCGTTAGAAATAATAATTTACGAATTGATTTTCATAGATCAAATCATAGTAGCTTTGCACAACAATTTGTTATTTTGTGTTTTGACGTTTAATTTTGGTTATTTATTGTTTTGAAAACGTATAAATTACAAAATTAACTTCTATTATTATGAAATTTTCGATAGTTTTAATAAAAGTTATATAATTTTTCTTCGTTTCACTTGTAATTTATATAATCCGTAAGTTACAAAAGAGACGTAAACATTAATCATTCAAATAGCTTTTCATCCTTTCATCAAATTTCCATGCAACATATCTTAGTAGTTTTGCACATTTGACATTTACTTGTTAATGTCATTTGACGTTTATTCTTGTGAATTTTGTCGATTTCATTTGTTTAGACGAATAAATTACAAACTTAACAGCTATTATTATGAAATTTTCAATAGTTGAAATGTAACTATGTAATTTTTGTCTTGATTTTGCATATAATTTACATAATATTTAAGTTACAAATTAGAGTAAACAATAATCATTTGTAATTGAATCAATTGAAATAGATTTCGAACTAAATTTCCATGCAACAATTCTTAGTAGCTTTGCACATTTGACATTTGTTTGTTAATGTCATTTGACGTTTATTCTTCTGAATTTTGTCTATTTCATTTGTTTAAACGAATAAATTACAAGCTTAACAGCTATTATTATGAAATTTTCAATAGTTGAAATGTAACTATGTAATTGATTTCTTGATTTTGCATATAATTTACATAATATTTAAGTTACAAATTAGAGTAAATTGAAAAAATCAATTGAAATAGATTTTGAATTAAATTCCATTCAACAAATCTTAGTAGCTTTGCACATTTGACATTTGCTTGTTAATGTCATTTGACGTTTATTCTTCTGAATTTTGTCTATTTCATTTGTTTAGACGAATAAATTACAAACTTAACAGCTATTATTATGAAATTTTCAATAGTTCAAATATAACTATGTAATTGATTTTGCAAATAATTTACATAATATTTAAGTTACAAATTAGAGTAAGCAATAATCACTTGTAATAGATTTTGAACTAAATTTCCATGCAACAAATCTGCTTTGCTCATTTGACATTTGCTTGTTAATCATTTGTTTTGTCTTTTATCGATGATTTTTCTCAATTTTATTTAATGAAAATATATGAAAATACAAAATTAATACAATTTTTTGATAATTTTAATAAAATTACATATTTTTTCTTAGTATTACCAATAATTTGTATGTGAAAAGATACGTAAACTTGTTACTTGAATCAATTGAAATTAAATTTACATACAACAAATCTAAGTACCTTTGCTTATTTGATATTCGTTTGTAGTTCGATTGTTTTGTCTTTTGACAAAATTCCTAATCACAACATGATTTGCAACTTTTCCCTCAAATTTCCAGTCAAGAAACTAAGTTTTGAAGAAAAACTTAGTTATTTAGTAGTAGATTGTATTGATTTCGGTCAGTTTTCTTGCAAGTTTGCACTCCAAAGTTTCTCATGCCCGATTTTAACGTAAAGTGGGAAAATCCTTGAGACTCGGGGGGATATTTGGAAAAGCGGTCTCGGCCCGGGCCGGAAAAAGTGCACAGCTTCGATCTGAATCGGACGAAACGCAAAGGAAAATGCAAATCCTTGAACGCTCCTGGAAAGAGGAAAAAACTAAGCGGTTTCAAGTGCAAATACTTCGCATTTTCCAAGCACCTCGAATTGTGTTTTGCTTTGGGTTTCGTCCGTTATAATTAATTGTTGTTTATCATCAATGTAGGTCAAGCTCAGAATCGATACACGAAAGTCGACCGATGAGTTTGGTGTATTTTTTTTGTTTGTTTGTTATTGATTTAACACGGATACCTTAACTCTTGTTTCTTGTATAACTTCGCGTCTTATTATCATTAAATATTTCTCTAATTTTCTTTGTA
Source organism: Nicrophorus orbicollis (assembly GCA_018845635.1). Lineage (NCBI taxonomy): Eukaryota > Metazoa > Arthropoda > Insecta > Coleoptera > Silphidae > Nicrophorus > Nicrophorus orbicollis. Next base: position 146,439 of record JAFMTC010000174.1, read on the forward strand.
ATTGTCGCCGCAAATTGCGATCCGTGCTGTTGTTGTTGCTGCAAATGATGTAACAAATGTGTGCACGACGTAAGCCGAGATTTAAAAGAGAGATCGAGTGTGTTATCGAACCGCACGATCGTTTGTCATCCGTTTGTTTATCTCAATTGTACTCTTTTCCAAATATCCAGAGATGATTAATTTCGAATCTGTGCTCTTGCATGCATCTTCCTTCCTACCACTCTGTACAGATTCGAAAGTTTTGTTACAAGATTCTCTACAAAATTTGATTTGTTTTTGTATATTATTTTTTTCTTAAATTTTAGTTCGTTCCTTGATTAATTTGTTTTCATACAATGAATTTGATTAGTTTCATTTATTTTTGTTATTTTTTCTTTTATCAAAGATAAAAATTTGAAAAATTATCAAATATACAAAACAAAACTGATTAATTAGTTCGAATTTGTCCATTTCGTCTCTTTCAAAACACAGTAAGAATATTGGAATCAGAGTGGTTGAGGCTATACTATACTATTGATTTTTTTTTTTTTCGTCTTTAGAATTTACGTATTAAGAAAATACAGTGAATTCATAATTGGTATAGAAAAGAGAAATTGGTACGTGCATTTTCCATTCTGTCTCTTTTAATACAGAGTAAGAATTGGAATCATTTTGAACGTTGGATCAAAGTGGTAGTTTTACTCATTTGTTTGTTGTATTCTTTTGTTTTATCACTAATTTGATTTATCTGTAATTTTAAAATTAAGGAAATACTGAGATGTGATAATTAATAAATGTCAATGTCAAAAAGTCGAAACAAAAAACTAATGACAGATGAGCAAAACCACTATGATTAATCGTTACGTTTCGTATCACCAATTTACAAAAATTATCTTAATATTCGTGCAAATTCAATATTTAACATCGAAATATTTTGTGTTTATTCTAATTTCTACAAGTACAGAATGCTGTAACTTATGCAATAATATCCATTCTGGCTTTCTTTTAATACAAAAAAAAAATAATCGAATCTAAACGCTTTTTAATGATTATGCGAGTTACAAAACTCGCAACTTCAAGAGAGTGAAATAATAATAATCAAGAGGATTTCCATACGATCCTCAATCCGAAATTACACTTACTTTTTACGTAAAAGAAATTCGTTAGACAAGATTTATTGTTACGAAACTCTTTCCTGTGATTCAATGTTCAAAAACGAATAATTTTTTAAATCATTTAATTTGAGTTTGGTATGGAAATTTGTAGTAATTGTTATTTAGATTATTAGAACTGAAGAAATATTAGTTTTTATCAAGTTAAAAATTGATTTTTTCATCAATTTTCACATTTTTTTTTGAAATTCAAATGAAGGTTAACCATGTAAAAAGTGATATTTTTATCCAAAACAATGACTAAAGCTATTTAATCATTTGTAATTCACAACAAATCTCTAAAAAAAAATCGTTAATTTGATTGCACTTTCAAGAAATTATTAAAGAAATATTATTATTTATAATTAGTATTACTAATTTGGTGATTGATAACATTGAATACTTGTTTTTTTTCAACGAAGTTATGAATAATAAATAAAAACGTCTAATCATTTCCCAGACGGAAATATCAAGTGACTCGCAAAGTGCATTTTTCTCCGATTTTTTTTTTCTGCTTTACGTAACGAAACAATGCGTGTTTACGTGGAAGAAAAGGAGTAACATAAAGTTATAAAAGAGAGCCACGAAAGAAAGAAAAGGCAAACTCGGTCTAAAGAGGCAAGAAATTGAGTCATTTAATAATAACATGAGCAAACGTGTAATGTGTATTTAAGTAATTCACCAGAAATAATCACAGAATAATGTATGTTTCGAGAGGAAAAAACGTTAAAAGCAAGATGAGACACGAGAGATCTCGGCGTCAATAGACGTTGCTAAGGCAATGAAACAAAAATTGTTGTGATCAACCTTGCCAAAAAAAAAACAGCAGAGGAAGTCGCACATTGCATCCGCGTCAATTATAATTAAACAGTCTTAAAATGTTCGTTAAACTCAGTCAAGGCATGAAATTTAGATAACAAACATAATTAATTTGATTAAAGGAAATTAATTTGTTTATTGGTTTTGCGAAGGTCTTTTTTCATTAAAATTTGTTGTATCTTTTGTTTGTTTTAAAATTGTTCTGCTGCTAGACAACAATACAAAATAATAAAGGTTTGTTACGGAGAATCTGTTGAAGAAGAAGCGTCCGTTTTTCGTTAAGGATTGTTGTTTCTTTTGTTTGTATTAAAGTTGTTCTGTTGCTAGACAACAATAACAACAACAACAAAATCAAAGGTGTGTTACGGCGAATCTGTTGAGGAAGAAGCGTCTTTTAACGTTAAAGATTGTTGTTCCTTTAGTTTGTTTTCAAATTGTTTTGTTACTAGACAACAATAAAGAACTATAAAGGTTTGTTACCGAGAATTTGTTGAAGAAGAAGCGTCCTTTTTTCGTTAAGAATTGTTGTTTCTTTTGTTTGTATTAAAGTTGTTCTGTTGTTAGACAACAATAACAACAACAACAAAAATCAAAGGTTTGTTATGGCGAATCTGTTGAGGAAGAAACGTCTTTTATCGTTAAAGTCTGTTGTTTCTTTTGTTTGTTTTCAAATTATTTTGTTACTAGATAACAATAAAGGTTTGTTATGGAGAATCTGTTGAAGAAGAAGCGTCATTTTTTCGTTAAGGATTGTTGTTTCTTTTGTTCATATTAACGTTGTTCTGTTGCTAGACAACAATAACAACAACAACAAAAATCAAAGGTGTGTTATAGCGAATCTGTTGAGGAAGAAGCGTCTTTTAACGTTAAAGATTGTTGTTCCTTTTGTTTGTTTTCAAATTATTCTGTTGCTAGACAACAATAAAGGTTTGTTACGGAGAATCTGTTGAAGAAGTAGCGTTCTTTTTTTCGTTCAGGATTGTTGTTTCTTGTGTTTGTATTAAAGTTGTTCTGTTGCTAGACAACAATAACAACAACAACAACAAACAAAGGTTTGTTATGGCGAATCTGTTGAGGAAGAAGCGTCTTTTAACGTTAAAGATTGTTGTTCCTTTAGTTTGTTTTCAAATTATTCTGTTGCTAGACAACAATAAAGGTTTGTTACCGAGAATCTGTTGAAGAAGAAGCGTCTTTTTTTTCGTTAAGGATTGTTTCTTTTGTTCGTATTAACGTTGTTCTGTTGCTAGACAACAATAACAACAACAACTAAAACAAAGGTTTGTTTCGTCGAATCTGTTGATGTTTCGTTTCCAAATTAGACTAATGTTGTTTCGTGGAGAAATGCGCTCTAATTAGACTTTTTAGCGTATTTGTTTAACTTATTCGAAATTCGATGTAGAATTTCTTGAACTATAGAAATTCGTGCTTCAAATTCTGTACATTTGTTCATGAAATAAACTGATGAGAGAAAAATTGATAAAATTTACAAATTGAAGTAATGCTATTTCTATAAGAAATTGTAGTTTTGACTATATTTACTTAGTTTACTTGAAGTAATGCATATTTGTTAATGAAATAAATTGATGCGAGAAAAATTGATAAAATTTACAAATTATGCACTATTTCTAGCAGAATTGTGATCTAATTGTAATTTTAAGCGTATTTATTTAGTTAATTTGAAATGTGTTGTAGATTTTTTTGTTAATGACGAAAAATTATGATTTTATTGTAATTATCTTCAAAGATTGTTCTTTTATTTTGTTGTTGCTTTTGTCTGTTATTCAATTGTTCTGTTGCTAGACAACAATAACAACAACAAAAAAAACAAAGGTTTGTTACGGCGAATCTGTTGAGGAAATAGTAATAATAGTTGAAGACGGACAACAACAACAACAGCAAAAAAAATGAAGACTACGACGAAGAAGGAACAAATTGAGGACGTATCTATGGGTGCTTAGGAGATGACCATTGGTGAAGTGAGCACACACACATACACGCATGTGGAAAGAAGGAAAAAAAAAACGAGCACAAAAAGGAGACTAAGAGACGAAGAAGGCTGCGATGATGACGCCGGTGGAGGAAGAAGAAGAAGAAGATGTCTCGCGCGTCCGGTCAGTTTAGAAGTTTAAGTTGTGGTGGAAAAAAAGCGCGAGGGGTGGGGGAGCCCCGGTCGTCCCGGCGCTATAAAACCACTCCACCACCAAGGAAGACCATCATACACACATCTGGTGGTCTGTGTCTATCTAGTGCCTCTTCGGTCTACAACAGCAGCAGCAGCAACAGCAACAACAGCGACTTTCAACGCAACCGTCCGATATTTTTATACACATAATTTTTTGTTGTTGTGAATTCATACAATTACCAGGTAAAGTAGCAAAAGCATTTCTTACACTAACTAATAATACAACTATACTGTGTCTCCTCTGCAACAAATCTCCAAAATTTCAACACAAATTCTTCATCGAAACACAACACTTTACTTTGAGACGCAATTCCCTTTTGTTTCTAAATAAACTTAACATATTTCCGAAACTTTAAATCAAAATTCTAAGTAGTCTCAATAATATCACGAATAAACCAAACTTTGTCTACTTTTCTATAAAGCATTCAAATGTGTTTCCTTTCGAAATTTAACTCGCATCAGTTTATTTCATTAACAAATATAAAGTGTTTGAAGCACACATTTCACATAAACTTAACAAATATGCTTAAAACTACAATTAGATCGCATTTCCACTCAAAATTGCATTTAATTTCTAAACTTTATCAATTTTTCTTTCAATGATATTTCTACTGTATTTGAAGCATAATTCAGTTTAATTTAAGAAATTCTACAACACATTTCACATAAACTTAACAAATGTGCTTAAAACTACAATTAGATCGCATTTCTACTCAAAATTGCATTTAATTTGTAAACTTTATCAATTTTTCTTTCATTGATATTTCTACTGTATTTGAAGCATAATTCAGTTTAATTTAAGAAATTCTACATTAAATTTCAAGTAAACTAAGCAATATAATGAAAACTACAATTAGAACGCATTTTTTCTCAAAATAGCTTTTAATTTGTAAACTTTATCAATTTTTCTCGCATAAGTTTCTTTCATTGATATTTCTACTCTATTTGAAGCATAATTCTCTTCAATTTAAGAAATTCTATATAAAAATTCAAGTAAACTAAGCAAATATAATGAAAACTACAATTAGATCGATTTTTTTCTCAAAATAGCTTTTAATTTGTAAACTTTGTCAATTTTTCTTGCATAAGTTTCTTTCATTGATATTTCTACTGTATTTGAAGCATAATTCTGTTTAATTTAACAAATTCTACATTAAATTTCAAGTAAACTAAGCAATATAATGAAAACTACAATTAGATCACATTTTTTACTCAAAATTGCTTTTAATTTGTAAAATTTATCCATTTTTCTTCCATCAGTTTATTTCATTAACAAATGTACAGTATTTGAAGCACAAATTTGTACAGTTTAAGAAATTCTACATAGAATTTCAAATAAGTTAAACAAATACACTAAAAAAAAGTCTAATTAGAGCGCATTTTTTCATTAGTCTAATTTCTAAACGAAACATCAATATTTCTTACAATTTTACTTAAAATATTCAGTTACAAATTGAGTTTTCTATTTCAATTTAATAAAACGAAGTAATAAATCGAAAAAAATCATAAAAACTTATTATTTATAAAGTTTACTAATTTCTTTGTAACGGAATATTAATATAAATGCTTGCTTATTTTCAACTATATTCAATATTTGAAGCACAATTCTGTTCAGATTTTAAAGAAAATTGAATTCTTCCCAAAATAGCTTAATAATTTGTAAACGAAACATCAATATTTCCAATAGCTTTTCTTAAATATTTAATTTGAAAATTTCGTTTTTTACTTATATTTATTGAAACATAGTAATAAATACGAAGTTTTTCTTTGTAAATTGAAAAAAAAACTATCCTCAATTTTTAAACGAATCATCAAATTGAAAGAAATATACACTAATTGTTTTAAAGGAATCATCAGAAACGTCTTGAAACTTGTTGTATTATTAAAATATCAAACGAAATAATGATAAAATTGTTAGTTGAAACAAACAAATGCGGTTTGAAACAACACTTTGTTTTCCACCTGTTCAATGTATTGCGTCTTTTCGTACGTAATATTTATTGTTTCTTTCGGTCTCATTCCCATGTTGACTTTAATGACAGGACTATTTACTAATTGTCCGATCGATACGTTTAAACGAGGTATAATATTTAATGCTGAATGAAGGGTGGTGGAGGAGGAGGGCGGAGGAGGAAGGGAAAAAGGGACACGAAAAAACACGCGGCCGCAATAATAACAATAATGCGATGATCCTAAAAATAGAAACAATCGAAACGCGTTTCATGAATTTCTCAGTGGGCCGTGTGTGCTGTGCGTGCCCTTTTCCCTCTTCAGTTGTTTCGTTTCGTCTTCTTCGAAGAGTGAGACGCATTACATCCATACGTTAAATTAATAAATTGATACACGTTGCGCAACGACGCGTACTTTCATAAAGTAAATAATTTCATGGAATGCATTAATGATAATTGCATAACGCGCGCATAATGTAAAGTAAGTCGCACACTGCACAGTTTCGGATCAATTCACGACTTTTCCAATTCCGTTTCTTCAATGCCTAAAGACACACAAAACAACAACATCTCATTATTGTAACCGAAATAACGATAATTGCTTTCTAAAGTATGAGAATAAATAATTGAATAATTTTTGGTGTTGAGTCGTTAAGTTTTAACTACAAATGAGTTTCGGAAATATTCCTCCTAATTGCGTTTCGTAATGGTGTGAAAGAGAAGAATTAAAAGTTCATTAGGAGAATGAATAAAGCGAGAAAGAAACAATAATAATTACAGGCGAATTGATTGGGGTTTTTCGTTACGGCGAAATGTTTGTAAACCGTTCGGCTTCGTGGAACTATTTGCGAAGAAGCTCGTGTTCACAAATTTCCAGCAATGTAGTCCGATTCTGTTTGTGTGATTATGGATGAGCTTACATTACTCTCGTTGTCGCGATTAATCCCAGAGTGTAGCTGTCACTTTGACATAAGTCACTGTCAAAGTGACAGCTACAGTCAGCAGTTTATTGATGACAGTTGCAAGAGTCTTGGGACGGTGGTAGCAGGATTCTTGGAGTTTGTTGCACGCAGGGTGGAGGATTAGAGGAAAAACTGGTTTCCAGTGAAGAAAAACGACTAATAGGATGAGCAAAGTCTATCGGTGGAGGAACGGCGGACTAACGAGATGCGCTCGCTTTTATTTGTCTTTTTCCACATAACCGGTTGCCAAGTTACCATGCATTGATGATGATGGTTCAACATCCTAAGTTCTTTTATTTCGTTCCATCGCGCGCGTCTCGCGTCCCTTCTGCGGGAAATTCAAGGCTGCAATAGATGATGATGATGGTTATTTGCCGTGCCACTGACACTGGTTGGTCAGATGATTGAGAGAAAGAGGAGGTGCGATTATCTAATTTAAAGAGATTTCCGAAATAGTTCGTTGGCCTCTCAATTCTCTCTCTCTCACTCTCTGCGCCGAATTTAATTCAATTCACGAACTTGAAGAGCGAACTTCAATTTTCTCCGCTTCTTTGACTCACAGCTTAGAACGAACGAATGAGCGGTCATTGTGTTGACATCCGCCTCTCTTGATTAATCCATTTCTTTTTTAAATTTGATCCCCTATTAAAGAATGCGTGTTCTTCCTTTCGATGTTTACAGAATGAAGCTGTTTCTGGGACTAGTCTTGCTGGCCGCCACCGCCTTCGCTTACCCTCTGTCCGACAACAAGGACGAGGCACCGGCCGTTCCTTTGGTCATCACCGACTACTCTTCAGTTTACAAGTCCGACGAGATCAAACCCGAGGTGCAGCAGGACTCCAGCCACGAGCACATCCACCATCAGGACTCTGCCGAATCTTCGGAGGAATCGAACGAGGCCAGCTCGGAGGAAGCGTCCAAGAAACCGGAACAACCGATCGCCGACGATGCCAAGCCCCAGGAGGCAGCCGAGCCCCTGAAGGAGGACGCCAAAACCGAGAAGGAACTGAAACCCGAGGAACCGAAACCCGCCGAGCCCATCGCCGCCGCCTCAACCGAAGCCAAACCAGAGGAGAAACTGCCGGAACAACCTAAGGCCGCCGAACAACCCAAAGAGGATGTCCCGACACAGAAGGCTCTGCCGATCCCACCTCAGGAGGAAGCCAAACCGACCGAAGCTCCGAAAGCCGAACTCAGCAGCAGCACCGAAGCTGCCGCGGCCGCCGCCACCACCGAGGCCCAGAAGACCTCCGAGGCTCCAGTCACCTTGGCCGCCCAAGCCTCAGAGCAGAAGCCGGTCGAAGTGAAGCCGGACGCACCGAAACCGGAAGAGCCAGCCGCCGTTAAAGCCATCGAAGAGATCATCCCGAGCGCCGACCAGAAAGCCGAAGCCAGCGCAGTCGTCGCCGAGGAGCTGAAACCGCAGGAGAAGCAACCGGAAGCCGAGCAGGCCAAACCCGAGGAGAAGAAACTCGAGGAAGAACCCAAAGCCGAGGAAATCAAACCGGAAGCCGAGCTCCCCGAGAAGAAGGCCAAGGCCGAGGAGTTGCCCAAGGAGAACCCAGAGTTGGCCGCCCCGGCTCCGGCGCCCGAAGCCGCCCCCATCCAAGAGCAACAACCTAAGCTGGAAGCCGAACCGGCGAAGATCGAAGCCAAGGAAATCAAAGTGGAGGAACCCAAATCCGCAGAGCCGGAAGCTAAACCGCAAGAGCAACCTCAGGCCGAAGAGAAGAAATTGGAGCAGCCCAAGGCAGAGGAGAAACCTCTGGAGCAACCTCAAGCCGAGGAGAAGAAGCAACCCGAGGAGGAGAAGCAACCCCAGGCGGGAACCCCAACAGTCGCAAGCTCCTGAAGCCCCAGAACCGTAATTTAAACCCATCCACAAGTCCCGCCAATCCCCCAACCCCCCCAAAAAAAAAAACAATCAAAAAAATAACAAGATCAACAGAAGAAGAAGAAGAAGAAAAACCAAACCTGCGACTGAGTTTTTAACAAGAAGAAGATACTGAAGAAGAAGAAAAACTGAAGCCGAGTACCCCTTGTCCCATTATTCGAACGCATCGAGAAGAAGACGGAAAAAAGAAGGAAGGATATTATACTTAACTTACGGCGGTTCGAGAATAATTTGGACGATCGGAACTCGGACCTCGAGGAATTAGTATTTAAACTAATTTAATATTAATCAACCCCCATTATTATTATTATTATTATTTTTTCTAATTTTATTATTTTCTTTTTCCCATTTTTTTTCTTTTAATTATTATTATTTTTTTCTCTTATTTATGTGCTCAAATATAGAAACGAAAATGGAAAATGATTAAAAACAAAACAAAAACAAAAGGATGATAAAAATAACGAAAAACGTTTCGAGCGCCGTCGGAGCCCGTTCTGGCGTCGCGACGCGTGTAAATTATTATTATTATTATTATATAACTAGAGTTATTTAGTATTTTTATTTTGTTTTTATTATTTTTTTAATTTTTAATAATACAACTATTATTATTATTACTTGTACGTGTTTCTCCGTCGATTCCTCTCTTTTCTATTTTTGTGCACTTGCAGCGTTCCGGAAACGAAGCGAAACAAATGGATGAAACAAAAACGACGAGGAAAACAAAAGAGCACGCAAAACACGCCCACATTTTGAGCACCGACGGTTCAATTATTTCATTGTTTCTTCTGTCGTTTCCTGGACGATGCGAATCAACAAAAGCGAGAAGACACGTGACGGATGCGAGAGAAATAGATGGTGCGACGATTAAAAAAAAAATTGATTACGAAGAATACAAAAGTACACTTACTCTCACACATACTACACACGATCACATACTTGGTATTATATAGCGATTTCGTTAAGTCATTGTATGTATTAAGCGAGGAAAAAGCTTGTATTACAATTTTTTTTACAAAAAAAAACCGTCTCGTTTATTTCATTTGCAATCCCCCATCCCGCAGTTATTTCAGGTTACTTGCTCGAATTTAAGATGATGATGAAGTATTAGAGCTTATTCAAGTTAAAGAACTGTTTCTGCTTTAATCAAGAAACGGATATGAAGCATTAGAACTTATTTGATGTTTGTTAAGCAATTACTTTTTGATTAGGTCTCAGATTTAATCTAATGAAGCATTAGACTGTATTCGTAGTTCAAAAATCTAAGATTCTAGAAATTGGTCTATGAATGAGATGAGATCGGAATAACTAAGGGGTTTGGTAATTGGACTGAGAAATGTCGGTTGCAGCGAAGGGTATAATTGCTGAGGATGTTGCTGCTACGGTGGATGATGAGAATGGAACGATAATGTCGAGTAATTTAAGTGCAATTTTCTGTAATTTCGCGAAGAGAGCTCTTAAAATGCGTGGCATCGCAAAAGGGGAGAAGGTGGAAGGGAATCTCTTTATATAAAAGGTATTTTCAATCAGGAATCTTCGCAGCAGAAACACGCACCACGGCTCAAGAGGCAGCGGCGTTTGGCGAAGACCTACCGTGCAGCATTCCATGGGTCAAAGACTCAAAGCCCAGCAGGATGCGTGCATGCATGTGTGTGCACGTCTGCCTCTTCAAACTGCGAACAAGTTGCAGGAATTGCAGAGCGACGTCCCATCCGCATGCTGTTAGGCTGTCCCGGGAATGGGAAAATCGCAATAGCAGCAGCAGCAGCATGAAATAAAGGATAAGGAATTTGCATTCGATTATGAGTAATCCGCGAAACATTTAATAGAGGCGAACAACACGAACCTCGCCTTCTCCTCCTATCCTATTCACCGGTCGCGTTTCGAAAGTCTTTTCAAGGGCTTCCTTGCGTAATCCACTGTTGAGCGCGCGCGAAGGAAGCGGACAAAACGAAACGAAAGGTATACAAAAAAGAAACAGAATGAATACAACAACAAAAAAATGGACAGTAATAATGAAACATGAAAGAGAACTGAAAGTTGCAAGACTTACCTGAGCGGTCAGCATCAGGCAGGCCACGACACCCAGAGACCACCAGTCGACGGCGTGTCCGTACGGCTCTTTCGACAACACCTCCGGGGCTGAAACAGAAAATAAACTTTCTTGAAGACAACGAAAATTGCAAACAAATGTAACAACAACAACAAAACTCACGGATTAATAATCTATTAGATAATATTGGAATTGATTATCTTTATTGTTATGTAACGACTTTCATATTTTGTTATGTCACTGTCAATGTCAGTTCAAATTTCGATTGCTACCATTAACACAACACGACGTAAACATTCGACCACATCTTCAATTTTTCTCAATTTTATAGTATACATTGAAAATCTTTAATATAATTGTATGATTTATAAATACATGTCATTTAGAGCATCTAATTAGACATGTACTGTCACTGTCAACAGCAGCTATTTAATACTCAATTCTCTCTGTAATTGTCACTGCTAATGACAGCTGTCTAATCCTCAAATCTAATTCTATTGTTACGTAATGTAATAATCAAGTGACCAGAAACAACTTTTTGTTCTGTAAATGTAAGTTCGAAGTTCGGATGCTTCAATCAATAAAAAACGTCCTAAGCATTCAACTTTGTACTCAGTTTTTTACCAATTTTACTTTACACATTGAAAATCTAAAATATATATGATTTATATAGAGATATAATTTGGTGTAATCAAACAAAAACTAATTCTTCAGTGACATTTGATAAAATATCACTTTCAATAACAGCTGTTCAATCCTGAATTACACATTTATTATTACGTAATATGATAATCAAGTGACCAGAAGAAACTTTGTTGTTTTCTTCTGTCACTGTCAATGTCAGTTCAAATTTCGGATGCTAACAATAACAAAACATGACATCAACATTCAACTTTTTCTTCAATTTTTACAGATTTTACTAAGGTACATTGAGAATCTAATATATATGTAATTTATTAACATAAATATATGATGCCATTAATGCAAATTATTAAGCAAAAGCTGATTTTTGCATTATCACTATCAACCGTTTCACACGTCTATTTTATATGTTTATTAATTTCATGATCAAAATTCTTTACTTTTTTCAAAATTTTGATTCGCATTGACATAAACATTAAATTTCCAATTAATTAAAAACAAACTATTTATTTATTGATATGTGTATTGACATGAGCAATTGAAAGTCTCCAAGAACAAATTACGTAGTTACATTTAAAGTACTTGTCAATAACAGATATTTAACCATCAATAAAATGTTAAGAAACTGAACAACTTTTATTTGACGTGACATAAACAAAACTCAACTAATTGTTGTTGATAATATTTGACATACTGTCATTAACAGCTGTTGAATCAATATCACTTGTCAAAACAGCGAATAAAGTGATGCCGATTCATTTTACTTGCATGTCTGTTTGATGCGAATTAGAAATACGAATTTGTGAGCTGCGTAAAATAAAAACAATCTTCACTTCAACGAAATGATTATAATCCATTGGAGGAATAATCGATGCAGATAATTGCGATAATTGTAGAGAAATAATACGTTTCGGATCGGAATCGCAATTTGCGTTTAGAAAATCAAACACGTAACAGGATGTTACTATGTCTGTATCCATAAGAAATTTTTCAGTTCAATACAATATTTCCAGATCAAATCGCAACAATAAATAATCACATTATTGATATGCAGCAATATTAATAATGTAGAAGTTTTAATTCGTTTATTTGAATTGAAAATATGAAGGTTTTGAATGTGGGAATAACAAACAGAAAATCGAATGTCAATGTCAAAGGTGACGTTTGAACTTTCATTTTTCGTGACAAGTGAAATTATTCAATTACTTTTCATTTATAACCTTAATTTAACCAATAAATATATTGCAGATTATTTGCTTTTTAGATTGCAAATTGTCTTTAAAAAAACTGAATTACTTAATATTCGATCGTTAAAAAAGTCTTTGAAATTATTTCTTTAGCGTGGGAAGACTTAAATCAACAGCTCTTTGATCACATTATTATTGTGTCAATAATTGAAATGTCAAAGTTGTCAACTAAAACATTAGACAATACTAAGAAATGTTGACATTCAAAAAGAAATGTCAATGTCAACATGAAAAGGGATTATAATCTCGACAATACTCTCTACCTATTAAGATTAATCTAATGTTTAAGATTCAAATCTATGTATAATAGAACGTTAGGTATCAAATTTGAAAATAAATGATGAGTATATGAAATGTCACGAAACATACAAATTGAACAAATGAGTTTTGCTTTATTTATGGTGCAATAATTTTTGTTAATTGATATTCAAATGATCAAAAATAACTTTATTACTTTGTTCTGTCAATTCGAATGCTAACATTAGATGCACACACAACATGATGTTAACATTCAAATTTGCCTTTGATTTAAGTCAATTTATTAATGTACACTGTAAATATAAGATGTTTATAATTTATATAAGTAATGTAATTACGCAGAAACTAATTATGTTGTGACATTTGATTTGCATTGCTACTGTCAATGTCAGTTCAAATTTTGGATGCTAACATTATAATCTTGTCAATATTCTACTATTAATATAATCTCTAGATTATCTAATGATACGTAATGCAGCTAAGACAATAATCCGAAATTTTGACGTTAGAAACGATAAATTGATAATGTCAATATGAAAAGGCTTTATAATCTTGTCGATGTTCTACTTATTTAGATTATCTAATGATACGTAATGCAGCTAAGACAATAATCCGA
>JAFMTC010000174.1:160293-195729 GCA_018845635.1 Nicrophorus orbicollis
AAAATTGATAATGTCAATATGAAAAGGCATTATAATAGATTATCTAATGATACGTAATGCAGCTAAGACAATAATCCGAAATTTTGACGTTAGAAACGAAAAATTGATAATGTCAATATGAAAAGGATTTATAATCTTGTCGATGCTCTACTTAGAGTATCTAATGATACGTAATGCAGCTAAGACAATAATCCGAAATATTTGACGTAAGAAACGAAAAATTGTAATAATGTCAATATGAAACAATATTGTCAATAGTCTAGTTATTGAGATTCAAATCTATGTGTAATAGAACGGTAGGTCACAATTTGTAAATAAACACGAAACATGATCATATGAATCGCCAAACTAAACGAACAAGTGTTACTTTATTTAAGCTACGATTCACGTATCGGTGTTAAACAGTAAGTGAACGACGATGAAGCGAACAATGACAGGAGAATGAAACGACGCAGATTGTTGACAACAACTTCTGCGATGAGAGGAGAGTGTCAAAGGATATCAAAGAACGAAGCAAATCGGAACGTGATAAATTTGTATTTGCTCTTGCATCGCCATCATCATCGTCATCATTTTCGTCAATTACATCTGCTTCTTCTCTAACACTCCTCAATTATCCATATCGTAATAGTAGTATTATAAAATAAATAGTCTTATCCACTGCTTAGAATCACAACATTTATATATTTATATTTCCTCGTTAAAACCATCTCCAACTGTACTCTTCCCTTCACTCCACCACCCCCCGCAACTCCGGTCACTTTCCGAAACGACATCAAACAAAATATAATATATATATAATCTAATTCAGAAATTAAACTCTACGGAACAAAAAAATAAATCATATTCACAAGTATTTACAACACCTTAACGTTAAGGTTAATTCATTAATGCTATTATATTAATTCTGTGATCACTATCGAGTAGGTACCATAATCATATTTGTAAAAAGTGTAAAAAGAAAAGAAAAGGACATTTTCTTCCAAAAACAATACAAAAAAAAGTTATATAGATTAGGATAAAAAGAACTAGCTAATTGTTTCCATAAATATTATATAAGTGTGTAAAAATATAAACCCAGATTGAACGAAAAATAATAATAAAGAGAAAATGGGCGAATCAACGGAATCACCGAACGAACAAAAATTAAAAAAAAACGAAACCACGTTCATTTATATACTATACTAGATGCTTAGTATTTATATCACTTAAAAAGTACGAAACGAAATGAAACAACGAACGCGATCGAACACCTATTTACATCTTCCTTAATCCAATGGCAGTTACACATCGAAGTAGACTGACTCTACTTCTTCACGAACCTCCTCTCTCTCTCTCCCTCCCTTTCTCATTATAAACTATCTTCCTCTCTTTCATCAATTACACGATTCTAAAACATTTGCAATCGTTACATCTTTAAAACGAACACACACGACATCCAATTTACTTATAAGCGGATACTTGAAGTCAAGTGGTATTAAATTTTACATTAGAAAACATAGGTAATTATAATTATAAGAGATTCGTAAATGATGTAAAATATAAAATTAAACGACTAAGCGCAGTGATTCTCTTCCTTATCAATTTTCTTTTAGTCTACATAGTCAATTGACTAACCTTACTGAAAAATATATAATATTTTTATATTTAATTTTTTGTTTGTTTCTTTGTTTAAATATATCTCTCTTAATAAAAATGTATAGAATCAAATCTTCTTTGTTCCGCTGAACTCGAAGCCGAATTTTTTTGTTCACCGAAAACCGAGGACAAGTAACAGATCATCGAATAATCAGAACAGAAAAGGATGTTTTACGAAATAGTAATGAAATAAAAGATGATTGTTCTGTTTTTCTCTGTTCTGTGTTTACTTGTCGTTGGTTTTGTGGTCACCCCGAATTTTCATTCCAAACCAAAAAGTAACAATTGAGAAACGCTTCCTTATCGATCGATATAACTAATTTGAAAAAAAGGGAAAATATAGTTGTGTTACTATTGCGAGATTAAAAGTTTTGGTGTGCTGCGCGTGCCTACTGGTACTAATATGGATACAAATTAAATATTTAACAGGTAATGAGATATAAAGAACAAAATGAACTAAGAGTTATTAAGTTTAAGAAAATGCCTTGCTAGAGTTAAAAACTATGCGATCCCCGGGGTGGACTGGACTATTCTTATTCACAAGGCTTTGATCAGCTTCTTCATGGTGTTGGTGATCGAGGAGGAGGTGGACCGGTCGGAGACGTAGTTCAGCTTGAATAGGTAGGGCTGCACGTCCGTGTAGGAAGTGTCGAAGACCAGGTCGATCTCGGATTGGTTCGGCATCTTCGGAACGTACTCGTGCCTGTTCATCACCTCGGTGATGTACAGCACCTTCTCGGTGAGCAGATCGCCGACCTTCTCGCGGCAGACCAACCTCTCGTCCTCGGTCTGCAGAGAGAGCAGCTCCAGACGGACCGTCCACACCTCCCACGGGATGCACTCCTGCGTGCCGAACCACTTGGGCGGCTTCTTCTGGAAGAACTCGAGGCTGATCTGACCCACGCCGGTTCCCTCGGTCCCTCGGAGCTGCTCAGAGAAGCTCGAGATCTCCCTGCGGAGGTTCAGGTCCAGAGCGCGCGACGTGCAGCACACGTAAGTCAGGTCGATGAAATCGCAATCCACGTCCGTGTACCCGACCGTACCCACCGAGTAGTTTTCATCATCACTGTAATCGAACTTCCCGAGGGTCCGGTAGAACAGCACGGTGTGGAAGATGCTTGCGACGGCCTCATCCACCTGCCTACCCTCCATCGCCAACTCGAAAATCTGAGATCTCGCGTTCATCCTGACTTTTACGCTACTCAAAACAGATCTATGTGTATAGCAATAAAGATAAGAAAATACATAAAGTGTGCGCGCTTAAGTTTCTCTCGAAAGGAGTGTCTGTTGTTGTAGGCGAATGAGCCTTGTCAAAGAAAATCTAATCACTTGCTTTGAAAATCAAACAAGAATCACAGTGTAAAAATAGAGAGACCTGAGGATTATCCTTCGAATGTACGTGTCGTGTAAAATTTACGTGAGCAACGGCGAAATGACACCGTCGTTTTGTTTGTTTTCGGTTCAATCAAACCAGCATACCAATGTACTTGAGCGTCCCGCAAACCGTTTTCGTCCTATTGCCGTACGGCAACCACTTGGATAAACCAAAGTCTGTCAGCTGCACGTTCCCTTCGTTGTCGAGCAGTATGTTCTCCGGTTTCAGGTCGCGATAAATCACGCCCGCGTTGTGTAGGAAATCTGCAATTGGAAACAGAAATTAATTAACGCTTCGATTGGTAAAGTTGCGAACTCCTCCCCACGGGGAAGCCAGCGGTTTTGTCGGCGCGATCTTCTCCAAGTACCTAAGACTATAGCCAGCTGGGCCACGTACAGCTGCACCACGGCTAACGGCAGAATCGCACAGTTCTTCAGTAGCTGGTGGAGCTCTCCTCCGGACACGTAGTCGGTAACTGAAAAACAAAAACGCAAAATACATCAGAATTGAACAAATTTCCAACATTCAAATCGATAACAATAATACAATGTTTCACAGTCAATAATTAATTGAAACACATATTGATATTAAGCATTTATGTTGACAATACGCAATTAATTAGGTATACGCTAATAACGTTAATGTTTATAATTTAACAGTCTAAAGGCGTTTCTTGTACTGCCAACATGTTCGAGAATAGCACAAAATTTTGCAGTCAACAACATTGATAATACGCATTTATTAAAGTATACACAAAGCATACAAAAACCTTCAACAGAGTAAAGACGCTTCTTACAGTATCAACTGCATGTTCACAGCGAATCTTTCAAAGAACGCTTACATGTATCAACAATTAATTGAAAAACATGTTGATGGTACCCAATTATTAATTAAGGTATACTTTAACAACGTTGCAAAATAATATTATAGTCGGTGTTTATGTTTACCAAAGTAAGGCACTTTCAACTGTATGTTTACAACGTATATGAACACATAAAGAAAACATGATTGAGAATTAGACAATTCATTGGAGAACATGATTATAATGCGCAATTATTCAGGTATACTCTAATAATGCCGACAATGTTTATGTTTACCAATGAAAAGACGCGTTACTTGAATGTGTTAGTTCGTTACGACAATACTTGATCGAGAATAACACAAGATTCTGCAGTAAACAATTGATTGAAAAACATGTTGACAATAGGCAAAACTGTTGAAATTACTTACCGATATAGAGACGCTTCTTGCTCTGCCAGTTGAATGGGCAGTTCACCACGAACGTGTGATGACCACAGGCCTTCTGGATCTGCACCTCGTCTTTCACTTGCTGGACGGCATTGTCCTTAAAGACCTACGGAAATTGTAGAGAAATATGAATAAAACGAATTGGAACGCCGGACAGCCTAACGTTTTCCTTGTGTTGTTGTTGTGAAAGAGACACGTGCAATGGTGCTCACGCTGATAATAAGTTTACCCGCCAGGGTGAAGCTTGTGTACCTAAACCCTCTTGCCGCTCTACCCCCGCAAAGGCCGACTATTTCCGAAAGTAGGTAGAGATTTTCCATGAACAAAAAAAAGAGGGATAACTTTCCACCAGCTGGCCGTTCCTCTCTCTCTTTTTTTACCTGACTAAATTCTATGCAGCGTTACTTTTTTCCAACGTCTGTATATAACTGTGAGCGACGCAATGCTTAACTGAATTAACACTAATTTGTTATCATTTCCTACTACAAACATGATTATTTTTGGATCTCCGAGAACAGCTTTGGGAAATATTATGATACTATTTAATTGTAAAAAAATATCATGGAAAACATGCATTTCTCAATCATTATATGTTAGATGTCTTAAATTTCATAAACATTGTCAATATATCATTCATGAAAAAACTTAATTTAAGAACAATATACAGTGGTACCTCGACATACGAGTTTAATTCGTTCCGTAACCTTGTTCGTATGTCAAATTACTCGTATCTCAAAGCAATTAGTCTGAGGTGGAAGAAACTGTTGGTGTAGTGTGTGATTCCTCGTATCTCAAATCTTGCTCTCATCTCAAAGCAAAATATCGCTCGCTCGGCGGCTCGTATCTCAAAACACTCGTATATCGAGGTAGCACTGTATTGTAAATTTATTGAAATTATAGTTAATAAGTTGCAAATTGTAGAAAAGCAAGTAGCATTAATTTCTTATTAACTCTTCACAGATCTTTGGGAAAGTAAAACTTTATGATACATTTCCTATGTCAATAATCTCATAAAAACATTTAATTATTATGTTTATCTCTCAACTATTGACACTATGTTAAGTCTTAATTAAATCTTTGTGAAAGTAAAACTGAATCATACATTTTCATTAACAATGATCTCATAAAAACATTTACTTGTTTAAGTTTCTCTCTCAACTATCGAATATATGTTGATTGTCTTAAATTTTAATGAAATTTGTCTGATTATACAATTTACTAATCTATCATGATCAAAGTGAACATGCACTTAAGTGATTTTGTGGAGAAAACAATCATGATTATATTCGGGTAAAGATATTTTGGAAATAAATAGTAAGAAGTAAATATTTTTTAATTTGTTCCATTTCAAATCTTTAAATATCCTGATATGAAAAATGTATGACTTAAACCACATTCATAATATACCTCAATCTACAATGTTCATTAATTTAACTAAAAATCAACAATATATTGTTAAATTTGTATAAATTTTGTCTAATCGAACACTTTACTAATCAATCATGGTCATATAATTTAAATAATATATATTGCCTTTATGGAAGTATTATGATAATCGTAGTCTGCGGAAATATTTGCAAAATTGTACAAAAAAAAGTTGTTTGGTCATTGGACAAAGTTTAGTTAAAGTGTATTTTGACAATGAATTAACTTGTATTTTAATGACTTTGTGCAGAAAACAATGAATGTGTATAAATATAAGTAAAGTGTATTTTACTAATGAATCATGATAATATAAATAATCAATTGTCCATAAATGTACTGAATTATAGAACAATATATTGTATTATTAACCCAGATTAAAGTTAATGACTTGCAAATAGCAGTTTCCTTCAATTGCAGTTCATTTACGGTTTGGAAGGCATGTACAAAGTCTTTTGTTTGAAAATACTCACTTTATATTTAGAAAGAACTTTGAGAGCATACAAAGAGTCAGAAGCGGCCTGCTTGACTTTGTACACCTGCCCGAAGGCGCCCTCAGCAACCTCCTCGAGAAAACTGAACTCTGTGTCCCTGGCCGGACAGTGGGCTGGAAACACTGGCAGGAAGCTGGACACTATGTGCGAAGAGGGCCAACAGTCTCTGCTCGACTGGTACGTCCTTGCAGCCGCTTTCCCACTGCAATGAAAACAAACAACTTTATATATATATACGAAGAGATATCGAAGGCATACGATCATCCTACCTCTTGCTGGAGCTCTGCCTGCGGAAGCTGAAGCTGGAGGCGAAGCTGTTCAGGCTCTGGAGGGACCTCTGTGAGTGGGTGATCTGCAAAAGACAGGTTTCGGACACGTGTTGTAATCGCAGCACAGATGACGCATTAACTTTATTTACAATCGCAAATTCCCCCTGATTCCGCGTGTGAGGTTAGGGTCATTATTATTTTTATTACGTTCATTTTTTTCTCTCTCTCTCTCTCTTTGTTTTGCTCCCATCACTCACTTGATTGTTATCGAATCCGTGGTGCTGGTGGTCGTGTTGATCCCTATGGATCCCGTCCGAACTGTACGATTTGCTCACGCTGGACTTGCTGCTATTGCTGTTGCCCATTAAACTTGCTGCCCACTTTGCAGGACTCGACGACAACGGGACGACGCGTACACCAAAGGCTCATCGCAGCAGCGACGACCTCCACGACAAAATAAACGAAATAATAATAATCTAGGATGCGAGCGGAACCTTTGTCGTCGTCGTCGACGTCGTCGTTGTTGTTGATTGTATGTGTGTGTGTGTGTGTGCGTACGTGTGTGTCAGTCAGTTTGTGTTAGGGCAAATGTGTGTTGTTTGTTGGCTCGACAACTGTCATCATCGCAGCCACCACTGTCCTATACACACACGCTCGTATTTTGGTGCACGTACACGGAAAGGACACGGGTGTGCGTGTAAATATTTACGAGCACGTCAATCGGGAACCAATCAGGAGGACTGGCAACAACTTGCCAAGATCCGATGATGAATTCCACTTGCTTCGTTTCGGAAGAGATGATTCGCTCATCGCAGTGGATGTTTGGGCGAAATTCTATAAATAACAACAATAATCCGTCGATGGTCGTCAAGGGGATTAAACAGCTTCAACCATGACATACCAACATTCGTTCGTTCTCTTGAAGGGTTGCTATGGCGAATTCGTTCAAAACAATTGCAAATAGCAATGACGGACCTCTTCTAATTAGAGTATCCATCCATGTTCAGATTCAAAATTTGATCAGCCAATGGGTTTTCTTATAGGTTTTCACATAGGCAACCAAACATACACATAAATTTTTAATTTACATAACTTTTAGTTAAGCACTTTATCCAAAGAATATCTTTGGATAACACTCTCAAATAATAGTATTTCTTAAGAAATACGAAAAAAGCAACGAAACGAGTTTAATAAACTAAAATACGATTCCAAAAAGTTAACTTAAAAACAATATATTGTAAATTAAATAAACCAAAATTATAGTTAGAAATAGAAGAATATAGTTACAAATTGCAGAAAAGCAAGTTTTATGATACATTTTCATCTTATAGAAACATCAAGACCCATTATTACAATCATTGTTCAGTCTAAGAACTCTCTAGAAACCTTTCTAAAAGTTTTCAACTGAATTTAAAAGATTCTAGAAAGTTATTGTAACATTATTCATTTCAGTTCTTAGTACTTTATAGATACTTTTATTTTAATAATATAATGTATTGTAATTAAACTTAGTATATGTGATTACTGATGTTTCACTCTTAATTTGAATATAATCATTTCATTCCACGAAACTGAAAAGATTCCAATAAGAAAGGTTAACATTATACATTTATTTTATTTGTTTGTAGTTTAAGTCATAATTTCTGAGCTGAAAAGATTCCATTAAGGAAAGTTACCAATATACATTTAATCTCTTTGTACTCTATAGATAGTTTTTAAAATGTTATTTCAATAGTTAACATAACAACTATTTGATTCATGAACTATTTTCGTTATCGCACTTTAACGAAACATTCTCAAGATATGAGCATAATAATACTCGAAGAATTTGGTACGTGGAGTATATAAATTATTGATTTTTAACACTGGAATTGACGTGTATTTCTTCGGCAACAGTGCATATGCAACCAATAAAACGCTGAACGAGCAATGACGTCCCAGGCAATGCGAAGAACAGAGATAGTGTCCGGAAAAATGGATCCTTGGGCAACAACAAGTAGCTCGAAAAGTAGTCAAGAGGTTTGCTCCAGTTTCGAAGACAATTTCAAGCCCGAGACTCAGCAGTTGCCCGATTCGCATCAGTACCTCGCGACACTAGGTGATTATTTACCAAATCCAATGAGAATACAACAATAAAAACAAATATTTCTTTGTCTGCACGTATTTACAATCCCTTTTTTTTATCATTGCGTTTTAATTATATCACGTTTTCCCCACTCGCAGAATCGAAGCTGCAGAAGATCAAGAACGACCCCGACATTCTGAAGCAACTTGCCGAGAAGAAGGAGGCTTGCATGCAGCAGCTGCTCACCGGCGAACCGCTCGAAGAGGTATTCCAGGAGACTCCCGTGAATTACGGTTCACTCTTGAGGAACATCGCCCCCGACCTTATTCCGATCAATCAAAGCGAAATCGTCGAACTGCTCAAGGCCGACCACCTGAGCACGAAAGATGTTTAACTTGGAGAAGACGACGCTCGCGATCGTCACAGGCGCCTCGCAGGGCATCGGGCGCACCATAGCCCTTACGATCGCCGAAAAGGTCAAACATCTCACGATCGTTCTGATCGCCCGCAACGAGGAGGCCCTGAAGCAGACGAAATCGCTGATCGAGAAGGCCAACGGCGGCGCCGTGGTCAACATCTACGCAAGGGATCTGTCCTCGATCGAAATCGAGGATTGCACCGAAATCATGAAAGAGAATGTGAAGGAGTACGAGAGCGCGGTAATATTCCACAACGCAGGTTCCCTCGGCTACCTTGACAGAACTATAAACTTGACGGATGCAAATGTGTGGAAGCAGTTCTTCCATTTGAACGTGATTGCGGCGAGTCTGCTGAACTCCGCGTTCGTCCACGAGCTGAGACGCAATGCGAAGAATCTGTTTGTCGTCAACATAAGCTCGTTGTGCGGCACGCAGGCTTTCAAGAATATGGCAATGTATGGTGCTGGCAAGGCAGCAAGAAACTTGTTTTTCAAAGTATTAGCGGCAGAGGAGTCTGATGTTAAGGTGCTGAACTATTGCCCTGGTCCAGTGGACACGAACATGGTCACTCAGGTCATTGGAGATGTGAAGGATGCCGAGATCAGGAAAATGTTCAAGGGCATGAGAGACAACAAAACAATCCTCTCCACCGAGGTCACCGTTGATAAACTGTTGGGAATATTGCAGGCTGGAGACTACAAATCTGGAGATGTCATTGATTTCTATGATAGGATTTAGACATTTCACTTCTTTTTTTACTGGTGTTGGCTGATCTTTATAAATTTTAAATTTATTAATGTTATTTTGTATGTATTATAATTAGTACTAGCAATTAATATACAAGAGTATATCCGACTACTGATCTTTCACTCTTTCGTTTAAATACAACCTGGGTAAGGTTCGGTGCGGTTCTTCCTGAGAACGAATTGGATCTTCCTGTCCATATCCTCATTGTAGATGGACTTGCACTTCTCGTAGTTGATCCTCCTCCTGAACTGGAAAGGTTTCTCGTAAAACCGCGTCCGTCTGTATTGATCCAAGATACCTTCCCTACCCAGAATCCTGTTCAGAACTTTGCAAGCGGCTTCGACGTCGTTATTCTGGACGAGAACGGTCCTTGCAATGAAACTTGCGTGTCTCATCCTGAAAGAATCAATTTAAACATAACCTTAAATGAATGCGCAACGAAATATGGAATATTTAAGTTTAAACTAATAGCAAAAATAGATTGTATAAAAGAAATTGCCTTACTTTGTTTATATAATAAATAAATAGTGTATTAATTAATGGATAATGCAATTTTTCCGTAACCTCTAATACTAATATTTGTAATTTGTGAATTTGAATGTTAGGCAACTTCACTCACATAATTTAATTAATTTATAAGTTATTATTTAATGAGATCAATTGAAAGATCATATTTATTATTATAACTCATTGTTCTAAAGTATCAATGCAATTGATTGTCTTAAATTAATTTTAAAAATTGTTGAATTATATACTTTTGTGTATAGGCATATATTAGATATTATAATTATTGTTTTATTAAAGTTATATTAAATTAGTTTGTTTAAATTGGTTTTACAATTATTTTTAAATATGTTTGTAAATGTGGTTGCCTGATTCGAGTAAATTCGAAGGGGGTGTGAATGGGTGACTCCTATTGGCGAATGAAACCGTGACGTCCGAGAGTTCCCCCCTGATGCCAACACAATGGGGAAAAAGTTGTGGCAAACATCAAAAATCAGCTGTCAAAGATTTCTGATGGCACCGATTTCCTGATGCGATGGAAGAACTGCACCTCTCCGAAGCACTGCAACGTTACTTTTGCGATCTCTTCGTCTGCTGCGACGAGGAGAACTCCGGAAAGGTCAGCGTTAACAAATTGTTGGACATAATCAAGTCTGGAAGTATCCCAGAGGAGGTTATAGATAAGGTAATTAGAGACATTTGTTTATGTTTATGGATTGTCTCAAGTGCACATCCTGCTGTTAGTCGTCAGCGTCGATGTAAGATGTGCGCTACAGGTTTGATGATTTAATGGGAATTCATATGAGTACATGATTCCAGATTGCTGAGATATGTTGGTCACAAACAACAAATTACTTGAGTCGGAAGCAGTTCTGCTGTGCCCTGAAATTGGTTGCTGCCCATCTGGTCAATATACCTGTCACAGCTGAGGTGCTAGGAATATACATGGATGGACCATTGCCCAGATTTAATTGGCCTCAGATGGAGGGTCAATCTGATCTGATCGAACTGAGGAGCGCTGATTATAGGGAACATGTTGATCCAGCCAGCACAGATTCTGAGGTGGACAGTGAGACATTGAGCATTGGAAGGAATGGGAGCCCATCAAGCACTGCATCTGACAGTCCGACACCAACAAACAGTGTGCAGGATCGCAGTTGGGCTATCAGTGGGACCTGGCAAGGGCTTGTTTCTGAAGAACAAAGGCAGCTATTAGGTTTTGATTAGAATTAAATTTTTAGGAGATTTGATTTTAATGGTATTTTTGTGTAGGGACTGAGGAGGAATCGTCTGATAGACACAGTAGTGAGGAAGATACGGAGGTATCGAACGAAGTATGGACAATAACGTCTGAGCAGAAGGAGTATTACACGGCGCAGTTCAGATCGCTGCAGGCCGATACGAACGCCCTGTTGGCCGGTCCGATTGCTCGAATGTTCTTCGAGAAGTCTCGGCTTCCGGTGCAGGAGCTGCGCAAGATCTGGCAGCTCGCCGATGTGACAAAGGACGGTGCTTTGAGCTTGGAGGAGTTCAACACTGCTATGCATTTGGTGGTGCTCAGGAGGAACCACATCGAATTACCGGACGTGCTGCCGATGCAGCTGATTCCAGGCAACGAAACCCCCATGTCGGTGACCCCCGAAACGGAACCTATCCTCAGTCCGCAGACGAAGGACACCGCCAAGGAATGGACGAAGTTCTTCGAGAGTCCGACGAACAGCGTATCCTCGCCGGGACCGAAACCAGTGAACTTCGATTTCCAGCAGGGAGCCGTGGACAAGGATCCGAAGATTTTACATCCTGTGGCGCTGCGCTTGACGCCCGAAGTACTGGCCGCTCAAGCGGAAGACGACGACGGGAACAGTCCGAAGAAGTTCCTCGAAAATTCGCAGCAGAACAGCGCCATCCAGAGGCCGCAGCCTAAGAAGTTCAACTTGCCCGGTCCCGGTGCTATACCTCCGCCGCCTCCTCCGAACAGTACGAACATCGCCGAAGACGGTCCGGTGAGTCTGCCCGCATTCCCGCCGCCCAAGAAGGAGAAACCTCCGCCGCCACCGCCCAGGCCCTTCAAGACGCACGGCAGAAGTTCTAGTTTAGATTTGAATCGCCTGAACAAGAACCTCGCTCCACCATCGGTGCCGCCCAGGGTGAGTCCGAACGTGCAGCAGAGCGCCAAGAAGCTGGTAAACCAAAAATCCGAGGGCGACTGCGGCGCAAAGGCGAACGAGGGTGAGTTCGCCAATTTCGACCAGTTCGAGAAGTACGAGAACGTAACGGATGAGATATTCCCGGGGGATCAGTACGAGGCCGAGAGGAAGAAACTCTTTGCTCAGTTCTCCGTGCAGGACAGTGGAGGTGGTGTCAGTGCTGGGGCGGATGCGACGGATGCCGCTCCCCGTAAGCACGGTGCGTTCGAGGTCTACAGGAAACCGACACCGAAGAGCAGAGACAGTCCGGCCAACGCCGAGGAGAAGGCCAAATTCGATCTATTCGTACAGCTGCAGGATCAAAACACGGTGCTGCTCCGGCTATGCCAGGAGCTGAGCCAAGAGTTGGTCGAAGTCAAGGAGGCTAAGGTGGCGTTGAAGGTGATGCTGGAGAAACAGCTGAACGGAGGAGGGTAGTCTTAGCAACGATCCAGCAACAACAATTATGACCTATGATGATGATGATGATAATAATGCGCTTAACATCCACTATCTAATTCCTCAATAACGAACATGGTTCTTACAAACACAGCCCCCCGATACGATTTCCACTTTTGGGAGGGCTGAATTTCGCATTTCTTTTCAACAAAACACGTTTTTAAACTATCTCCACGTAAATACATACTTAAACATGTATATTGTGCAGAGAGAAATAATGAAGATTTAGAAAGAGAGCGAGAGAGATAAAAAGTTATATACGTAGCAATAATAATGATAATGATTCCCTGTATACAGGGTGATTCGCGTCCTGAAAATCCTTCTCCGAGGACCAATTAGTTTTGCAATAAGATGTATCCAGCAAAAAGTAAAGTTCACCACAAACATTCTCAGATCTCAAATTTCCAATGACGAGGCGCCAATCTCCCTGTGTGTAGCTTTAATTATAATACAACCACACACACACACAGACAAAACATGTCCAAAACATTGATCGACTTTGGCAACTACCACGCAATTTGCTTCAATCCAATCGGATTTCCTTGATTATTTATAGTTGGGGGGAAAAGATGAACGAGGATGCTTTAAAATTTATATTTTTTTGAAAACCGTTTTGTACATAGTGATATATATTATATTATAAAGAAGAAAGAGAGAGAGAGATGCAGATCGATTATTATATTATACAATTATTATTATGTTTGTTTGTTTAAATTCTCGATTCGATTGCCGCCACAAAAATTCGTCCAATTCGGTATTCGGACGAAACTGTTTTCTTTTTGTATTTTACATATTTTCTACGTTTCTAGCTTCTAACTACTACTACTATCGATTACTTTGTTACATGATGATTGTTGTAGCCGATGGGAGGGAAATAAATGTATTTATTAGCGTAAGAAATTGAAACTGTACACAGATCATCAGATGATTTTGATTTAGTCCGTAGACGGATGATGAGTAGGCTCTGTATATTTCGGAAACGTGAACTATAACAGTATACATTGTGTGAGGGAGGTTTTTAAAACGAGTAAAAAGTGTACATTATACATAAATGATGAAGATTATATGAAACTATTGAAGATTAACGAGGAGATTCTCGAGAAAAAACATGTTTGATTTGTTTTCTTGTTCTCATCGATTTGATTTTATTTAAATTTCTGTTTGAAAATGAATCATATATATATATATAAAAAAAAGAGAAATAAACTATTGCGTAATTCTAGAGATTTTTGTCGTTTCAATAAATACAAATGTTTTATTTTAATGAATTTTTATGATTAAATCATCTTTTTGATGTTCAACAATTAAAAAATGTGCTAAAATTCTACTATTTAAAAAAAATGATTGAAAAGTTTGAGTTAGACAACGAAATTCAATTGTTTTTTTTTGATTAAGCAATTTGGTTTATTGCAGTTAAGAAGTTCCAATTCAATAAAAATAAAGTTTGTGATTTGATTAATCACTGACTTACAGAAACATCTTCAGTAGTCTTTGATTTTGTTAAGAAAACTCAATTGTTTTACGTATTTGTAACTGTTTTATTTTAAATTCAATTATTTTGTATATTTGCAATTGTTCTTCGATTTAACTAATGAAGTTAATTGCAGTTAAAGAACATTCTTCGAAGAGTTCAGATAACTAAAATTTAAAATTGGTTTTTGATGAATCAATTTATAACTGATTACCAGAAATGTCATTGATTTTGACAGAAACTTCTATTGTTTTATATATTTGCAATTATTTTAACCAATGAGGTTGATCGGAGTTACAGAAGATTCTTTGTTTGAACCAATTAATTTGATTGGAGTTAAAAAATATTCTACAAGGAACTTAAATGACATTAATTTAAAATTCGCTTTTTGATGTATCAATATATCACTAATTTATAGTAATATCTGCAGTTGTCTTTGATTTTGACAGGAAATTCAATTATTTTAAGTATTTGCAATTGTTTTATTAATTTAACTATCGAGATTGACGAAGGATTCTACAAGGAATAATTCTTTAATTTAAAATCTGTGTTTTGAAGCCTCCAATTTATAGAAACATCTGCAGAAGTCTTTGAGTTTGTTAAGAAAACTCAATTGTTATATGTATTTGTAACTGATTTATTTTAAATTCAATTATTTTGTATATTTGCAATTGTTCTTCGATTTAACTAATGAAGTTAATTGCAGTTAAAAAACATTCTTCGAAGAATTCAGATAAATAAAATTTAAAGTTGGTATTTTAATGAATCAATTTATAACTGATTAACAGAAATGTCATTGATTTTGAAAGAAACTTCTATTGTTTTATATAGAATCCTCATTCTGCAAGGAATAATTCTTTAATTTAAAATCTGTGTTTTGAAGCCTCCAATTTATAGAAACATCTGCAGAAGTCTTTGATTTGTTAAGAAAACTCAATTGTTTTATATATTTGTAACTGTTTTATTTAAAATTCAATTATTTTGTATATTTGCAATTGTTATTCGATTTAACTAATGAAGTTAATTGCAGTTAAAGAACATTCTTCGAAGAATTCAGATAACTAAAATTTAAGTTGGTATTTTGATGAATCAATTTATAACTGATTAACAGAAATGTCATTGATTTTGAAAGAAACTTCTATTGTTTTATATAGAATCCTCATTTTGCAAGGAATAATTCTTTAATTTAAAATCTGTGTTTTGAAGCCTCCAATTTATAGAAACATCTGCAGAAGTCTTTGATTTTGTTAAGAAAACTCAATTGTTTTATATATTTGTAACTGTTTTATTTTAAATTCAATTATTTTGTATATTTGCAATTGTTCTTCGATTTAACTAAAGTTAATTGCAGTTAAAAAACATTCTTCGAAGAATTCAGATAACTAAAATTTAAAGTTGGTATTTTGATGAATCAATTTATAACTGATTAATAGAAATGTCATTGATTTTGACAGGAACTTCAATTGTTTTATATATTTGCAATGATTTTAACCAATGAGGTTGATCGGAGTTACAGAAGATTCTACAAGAAATGCAAATAATTTTATAACTGTATATCGATCTGAAGTATCCTTTTATTCAAATATTCAAATTGTTATACCTGCCATTAAATATAAAAACAATTTACAAAAAAATGAAACCTATAAGTCAAAGTTTAAAGATATATCAACTTCCGGAGGAAGTGCGAAATAAGCCATGGTCGTCATAGGGATTATCGTCGTCTCTTATTATTAGGTGATAAGTTGATTTTAAACGAATAGGTTTTACATTCTTTGGATGAAGAAAAAGTTGAAAATGTGGAGTTTTTCGTTGCGTGCGTAACGAAAGTAAGCGGAAATTGAGTGTCGAAAATCTGTAGTTTGAACTTGTAATGTTCGTGACTTTTGACCCGTGAGGTTAACTGTTGGTAATCATGCAAATTAATCGAGTGTTAAGTTAGGAGTTAATGGGAGAGTGATCAAAATAACGAACGTGGATCAAATTTTCGAAGAGGCGCGACGTCAGCAAGCGACGAGGGACGTCGTCGTCGAGGCCGGAGCGCGGAAGTGACGAAGAAAGCGTCTTGTGCGTACGTCGTTTCCGAGTCACGTGATCGTGGTTTGTTGTTGTGGAGGAGGATGGATCAACTTGCATGCGGCTGTTAAGTGGTGCTCCCCGTTCATTTGTCGGCAGTTGTCGCTTGAGAGCAGTTGGGAGGGAAACGTAGAAGGAAAGAGAAGTGAGCGCGCGCGCCTACTTTTCACTCGACAGTGTGCGTGTGTGGCGTGTTATTTATTTGCGATTTTCCGCTGCGAATGCAAATCTCTTCGTGTATTGATTTCCATTTCCGCGACAGGTGAGAGGAGACGAGTCGATCGAGGCCCCCCGGACGTCCAGTTTCATTCAGAAACGCGAATCGAGGAGCGTCGAAGGAGGTCTGCACGTCTATCTCTCTGGTCGCACGACTGCCACCTACTTGGATCCAAGGGCCCTCATCAAACGTCCATGTGTGCAGCCACTGTTGGAGCACTCCTGCAGCTGATCCCATCCTGATCGTCGGCCCCCGACAGCAACATCTCGGCCTGCTGCTCTCTTTGAGGTTAGGTTCTGGCAAACCTTTTGTTTCCTCCATTAGCGCTCAATTTGAGAGATTCCTCAGCTCTATTTTAACATTTAAAGAGACCCTTGGTAAGTGTGCACACTTAATACATAATCCGCGCATCGTCCCCCAATCAATACACTCAACATATCCATGAATCAACAATCCGACATCTTTCAATAATGATTACAAATTACTTTGCAAAACTTATCTTTATTCAGACATAACACTATTTATAAAGATGTTTATCCTTCAGCGTACATTTATAAATATTACAAAACTCACATACATTTGGTTTTAACTTCCTTGAGTAAATTTTGCTGGACTGTTCAATAATAATGTTGTTTATTAGTTGATGAAAAACAAATTTAAAAAGTTTAAATTGAACATTTCAGGGAATATTACTTATCGGAGACGATAAATAGCTTAACATATTCAAATTATTATATGAAACATTTGTCATTTGCACTGACATTTGACAAACAAATAATTTAATTTCTAAATAGTCGTTGATAAACTGTATATAATTAGGGATTTTGATTGGGATTGAAACTATATATAATTCATCAAATTCAATTTCTGCTTATGCTATTTTTATTATTCCTTACTGATGCCAAGTATGTGCCATACAAGAAAAGTCAAAGCTACAAATACCTGCACTTGTTGCTAGTCCACCGGGGAATTCTCACATGCTATGTTAGAGAATCCGATATTGCTTGTATAGTTATTTGTTTCTGGCATCGATTGAGCTGCAGCAATTAATATACAACAGCTGCATAGCGTTTCCCACTCGTGATCTTTATAAAAGGGAATAAATGAGTAGAAACATGTCAGAAAAGTGACAAGTTGAAACATGATTATTGATATGGGACTTTTCGTAAAACATATTTTTCTGTACATTAATTTATCCCAGTTTTGTTTTGTCAGTGTTATGTTTAAGAGATTAAAAGTTATGGCTATAGTTGTTGTATTTGATTGCTGATAAATGCTTGATAGTTGTAGTATTTGCTTTTGAAGATGCTATTTATCTGTTTGAATTGCTGTCACAAATATATAGAACTGTTCAAATATTTGTTAACTTGATAATGATAAAAATAAAATATTGATCATTTGTCATTTGCTTAGAATGTTGTGGGACATGTCCATCAAAATTATTTTTCAAATAAGGGATTAGCGTTGTCCGATTCGTTCGTGGTGAATGATTCCGTTTCTCTTAGAAGTTGGAAAACGACGAAGTTAGTAATTTTTGTATTTTTGCAGGTATGAGATTGGGGGTGAGCGTAGTGAGATAATGGCAGAGTGCAATGTGTCACTTCCATTGCAATGCGTGAAACCGGACTGTAAGTTCTCGTATGCCAGCTGGTGCCCGACGTGCGAAAAGGAATCGCCAAGGAGGAGAACCAAGAGCGAGACTTTCGAGCCCTGCAAGAGGAAGGGCAAGGAGATGAAAACATTCACCCCGAAGAAGTTCGATAAGCACAGGGGATACGAAAACATGGATCTCGAATACGATTCCAAAGATTTGAGGATGATGGAGAGGGTGCGCACGAATCTGTGCGAACTGCCTACCAGTTACATCACGAACAACGTGAACAAGAACGGAGAGTATCTGGATATGGATTATGATGATTTCTGCGAGCGGAAGCACTACGAGGAGAAGCCCTACAAGCAGACCAACTACAACGGCATCACCAAATGCATGCTTGTTGAGCCGAAGGTGAAAAATATACGATCGTCACCGCCGAATCCAGCGAAGAGTTCGTCACCGTCGTCACCGCTGCTGCCGATTAACCACAAGATTCCTATGTACACTAAGCCCAATCATAATCTCAGCCAAAATTCCATACTGTGTTCGAAGGCTTCCACCAGTCCCAGTCCCAATTCGCCGCAGACACTGAACAACCCTCCGACAACGAACCAATCGCCGTCTGCGTCTTCGCCCAAGCTCGGTTCTTCATCACCGAAGTACCGTCTCGAAAACCAAGAAATCCGTCCCACTTTCGAGACTTGCACCTTCTTCGACAAGCAGATCGATCCTGTCCAAATCAAAGAGCGATACGCCAAAGAACTCGAGGTGCTGCGCGAGAAGTTGCAACATCTGCGTAGCAACAGATACAACCCCGCCAATCCGCCCATGACCATCCAGAACTTGGACTTGCAGCAACATCGAGCACCGGCGCCCGAAGTTAAGGTCGTCGAAGTAGTGCAAAAACCGCGCATCGAAATCGCCGAATCGAAGAGTGAGACGAAACGTAACTGCCGCATCTCGGTGAAGACGAAAGGTAAATTCGCCGCCCTCAGCAGTGCCAAGTTGAGAGCGAGAACGGCCAGGACCCAGCAATCTTTAGATTCGGATAGCAGCGATCTCGAAGGCAGTGAGAAGGAGTGCGATGAGGTCACCAGCGATGCGCACGAAAGCTCGCACGAGACCGGATTCGAGAAACCTCTGGCGCTGAAAACGGAGACAGATTCTTCCCCTCCGAAAGGTTTGTCGTTGTTTGTCGATTTTGTTTGTTTTTAAATTAATCGAGTTTTGTTGCTCTTGCAGATTCTGGAGATGCGCCCTCCTGGCCGCTCAGAGACAGCCTGTTCCCCAACATTCCGCCCTACATAAAGTTCAATCGGCACGACGACGTGCCCAACAAGCTTCCAGGCGGAGGACACAGATTCCTCAAGTGGAAACTCAGCACGATAACCCCTATCGTGGTGAGGAAGACGCTGACCAACACCGGCTTCCGTTTGGTGCGAAGTGAGTTCACCCGAGGTACCCGTCCATTTGTATCCCAATCCTGAACCCCTCGAACTGTGATTCTTTAAAAATTCGTATGATCTTTAAAAGCACAGCTGACGGGTTTATCCATTACAAACTTTCCTTTCTTTAATTGCTGAGGCATGAGTTACTGACTGAATCATTCAAGCGGATTGTTTTTGATCATTGGAAATCCAACGTTCCTAACAATCTAGGTTGGTTGATAATTATCGTCAATAACTGAAATTCTACAATATGTTATATGTCATTTGAATATTCTACAATAACTTTTTGAATTTCAGAATCCAACGAGTGGTTGGGCACGTGGGGAAAGCACATGAAATCGCCGATGTTCAGGACGTTAAAGAGCAGTCAAAAGTTGAACCATTTCGCCGGCACCTTCCAACTCGGAAGGAAAGATAGGCTGTGGAAAAACCTGCACCGTCTAATGATGACCCATGGAGGCAAAGAGTAATATTTTTATACAAAATCTCTGAAGACCGCTTTGCTAACACATAGTTTACTTTTTGTCACTAGGTTCGGTATTATTCCGCAGACGTACGTGCTGCCCCATGATCTTAGACACCTGAAGCAGCAGTGGGAGTTTAAGGATGGCAGCGGCGGCGAGAAGTGGATCATCAAGCCGCCAGCTTCGGCCCGAGGCGTCGGCATAAAGGTGATCAACAAGTGGTCGCAGCTTCCGAAAGCCAGTTCTCTCATCGTGCAGCGGTACATTGCCGATCCCTACCTCATCAACGGCAGCAAGTTCGATCTCAGGCTGTACGTTCTGGCCACCAGCTTCAACCCGCTCCGCATCTACCTCTACCCGGAAGGACTGGTCAGATTCGCAAGCGGTAAGTGCGCATTCACGTTATGTTAATAAGATTAATTCACGTTCTTCCATCATCAGTGAAGTACACCGACGACGATAAGGATCTGAAAGACAGATACATGCATCTAACGAACTACAGCATCAACAAATTGTCCAGCCAATATACAGCTAACGAGGATGCGAATGCGTGCCAAGGACATAAATGGTAAGTTTACTGTAATTATTTTCGCGGAAATATATTGCAACGGTGTTTCCAGGACGCTATCGAAACTGTGGGAGTATATGGAAATTAAGGGAATCGATACGAAGGAGCTGTGGTCCAATGTGAAGCATCTCGTTATTAAGACTATGATCTCAGGGGAATCGCCGATCACGCAGCTGTGCGGTGAGAACGTGCAGAGTCGCTACAACTGCTACGAACTGTTCGGCGTCGACGTTCTATTGGATTCGAGGCTGAAGCCGTGGCTGCTGGAGGTCAACATCTCGCCGAGTCTGCATAGCACGTCGCCGCTGGATCTGCACGTGAAGGGACCCCTGGTGCAGACTCTCTTCAACCTTGCCCAATTCCATCTGCCCTCGAAGCTGTCAAAGACGGACGCCTGTCCTCCGTGCTACGACCCGAGGATATACACGACCACGCTGCTGAAGAAGGAATCTGCCAAACATAATCTGTACTCGCAGATGGAGAAACGGCAGGATTACCTGGAGGACATCCTCGAGAACTTGACTGGCGACGATGTGCGTTACCTCACTCAAGCTGAGGACGAGTTCATCGTCAAAGGGCAATTCGAGCGAATCTTCCCCACGAGTCAGAGCCACATCTACCACGAATTCATGCCGCCCAGGTACTACAATCGCTTGTTCGACGCGTGGGAAACGAAGTACGAGAATAACAGAAAAGAAGGTACAGTAACAAATTATCACATACATATATCGGGAGGACAGTACAAATGTTCAAAAGTTTATTTCACTCACTCGTTTC
This sequence comes from Nicrophorus orbicollis, assembly GCA_018845635.1. Lineage (NCBI taxonomy): Eukaryota > Metazoa > Arthropoda > Insecta > Coleoptera > Silphidae > Nicrophorus > Nicrophorus orbicollis. The sequence goes on from JAFMTC010000174.1 coordinate 181,732, forward strand.
CTACTTGTATTCATTGTAATTGCTTTCCCTTTCAGGTATTGCCAGATTGAAAGTGCTATGCTCTAAACGGGTGCACCTGAAGATTGCTCCGGCCACCACCTCTAGTAAGGTAAGCCTTCGTAACATTAATCCCTCATTAATATTATGGATTTTCGTTTACCTTTACGTACTCTACGAATTCGTTCTCTACTTTCTAAAATAATTCTTCACAACGATTATTAATTACGTTCTCATTTTTAATTATATTTATATACTTTTTTTTATGATTTCTTCATTTAGACGTTTATCGAAGAAATTCAGCGAATTATTGGTTTGAACATGTAGGGAATTATTTGTTTCAAATTTTTATTCGATTTGTTTTCATTTATATCATAATTATATGCTTAAAGAGTGGATTTTAAAAAAAAGAGAGAGAATATCAAATTTTTGTAAATGTAAACATTCTAAACGATTGAGTAAAACGTTATATATTTGATATTTGTTACAATTGTCTGTACTTGTATACTTTTTTCTGTGCAAATGCAAGACGACGGATGAAAACGTTTTACAACAAATACATGTATTTTTTCTATGCCAATTTGTTTTATTTGTCGCCTTGCATTCGCACACAACACATATGTTTACTGTTGTTTTGATTGTTCTGTTTTACTACAACTGTGAATTATCGTATTTTTTGTTATTTTGACATTCTGTTATTGTCAAGGCGAGAAATTTCATTTTGGCGACGCTCCGAAGCGTCTATTCCCAATGTCGGAGTAAGTCGTAGGACTAAATGTGCAAGAGAGAAAAAAAAAAACAAAAAGAACATACATATATTAATAATTTTAAAAAATAAATCGAGGCAAATGAACCGAGAGCAGAGTGGTTTTCTTTTGCGATGGCCGGACTTGATGGACGAAAATTGCAAAACTGAACCGACGAAGAGATCGATGTTGCTGTTGTTGTTGCGTGTATCATATTTGTCTGTTCGTGTCGCTGCTAGTCGAACTTATAACTAAATATTACTACTACTACTACTACCTTAGAGGACCTGACTAACTGGAGTTGTTGTGTTGTTGTTGTTTACTAACAGTGGATTTAGACACTTAGATGAGAGGCGAGAATCTTAGGAGATTGTTAACAGATGTTGACGTAGGTAACCGAATAACGAATCTTAGAGCGCTAGGCAGAGTAGTTGGTTTATTTACTCCCTCCTTTATAAAAAAAAACACTTAAATACTAATTGATCTATAGTGTATAGTTAATGATTGGAGAAGATTTCACCACAAACGTGTGTGTCTCTCTCTTCGTTTGTTAACTGGTAGAGGAACGCTGTTTTGAAATTAAACCATTAGACAAAGTTGCACTGACTACGATAAACTTAGGCCGATTTTAGTGGGTGTTGTATTGTATTGTTTACTCAACTCCTCGTGCTGTGCGAAGCGAAAAAATCATATATTTTTTTTTTACTATTTCCCTTTAATCATATCATCCAGAAGAGTGACCATTTTCCTTGTCGGTTTTCCATCATCACGCCTCACCTTTGTCATCATTTTCGCATCAAAAAAGACACACAGAGAGGGAGATTCCCCCCCCCCCAAAAAAAAACAAACGAAAACAACTAATATTTGCACGTGCGTGTGGCTTTCCCTTCTGGTTCTCGTTTTTTAGAGTTCGCTGAATACGAGCCTTGGGCAGGCGAATGTTCTGCAGCCGTCGACAGAAGGGCAGAGTCATCCGGATCAGTGCAACGTGCTGAGTGCGGGAGACTTCGCCGAAACAAAGACTGACGAAGATCATCATCAGCATCATCATCCGTCCTCGACACGTCCGTCGGACGACGACAATCAGTAGTCAAATTTACACGTGTCCTTTACACACGCACGCATCTACATACTAGGTGAGTGCTACCTATCCCCCCTTGCAACAGCAACATTCTTTGTTCTCATCTTGAGACTTTAGCAAAACTCTTTCCACACAAATTCCAAAGCTTTGAAAAGTTGAACTATCAATAATACTCAAAAACGTTTCGCCTATTCTAAATGAAGTACTAAATTCAGAGTCCATTGCTGCTATTGAAGCTAATGCCAAATTCAAGTCTGTTTTGTGGAGAACATAATGCAGACCATAATGTGAATCTTTTACCTCTAGAAAGTTAACTGAAAACTATTTGATATTGTCTGTTAACAGTAAATAATTGGAACTTCAATTGCAATGCTATTGATTCTTTAACAAGTTGAAAATCAGTATAACGTAATTTATTCTTGGACATCATCTAAAATTGAATATTTCTAAATTGCTGATTTAGGAACAACACAAATTAAAATCCATAACTTTTCCAAATAACTGGTGTGAGTTTTGGGAAACACTTCTGTAATGTCCACTTGCATCAATGGTGTTGATTCATTAACAAGTTGGAAATGTTAAATCAACATAACGTAATCTATTTTTTGGACATCACCTGACTCATGTTCGTACAAATCGAACGCGACACCTGACCGCATTATTTCAAGCATTGGACCAAGTTCAAGAGCTCACATTCTCGCAGCCTGCCAAGACATTCAGTTTTCTGTTTGTTTGTGTCATAAATTTGAGACTCAGGATTTCCCTAATTATATGTTTCGTGAAAACTTTTAATGTAATGAAAAATTTCAGGATTTCCTAAGTGTTCCGTTGCAGGAAACATTTGGGAAATTGTTCTTGTTTTTCGTGTTATTGTTACCTAATTAAGTTAACTAATTACTAATCGTGCTTACTTTTTTTTAAATTTCAGATTAAAAACAAATCGGATCTATGTATATTGTTAACGAAAGAGATGAGGATGAGAAACACCAAAAAGCTACGTAGAACTGCCAACATGAATATACCTATATTAAAAGAAGAAGAATCGAAGAAGGATGTAATCTAATAAGTGCATGTGTGTATGTTTGTATAAATATTATATAATATATATATATATTTTAGTAATTTCTCTTGTCGGAGAAAATGAAAATTTTCGATGGAAAAAAATACAATGCTTTTTCGTTGTTCGTAGATCTTTCTCCAATTTTCATTTTTCTTTTATACGAAAAAAGGAAAGAAATACAAACACGTCCCGTTTTTTTTTTTTGATTCCCTATATTATATAAATATATATTTATGTATTTTTTTTAGTGTTATCCAAATGGTTTCTATTATATCGAAAAATCGTCTGTAAATCTTGTTTTTTTTTCTTATTATAATTACTACATTAAGAAATAGTCAAATTATTTATTATTGAAAAAAAAGAAGAACGTTTCGAAATCGCTTTTGTTTATTGTTTATAGTCTTTTTTTTGTTCTCTTCGTTTGTTTCTATAAATATTGAACTATAATATATCTAAGTTTTCCTTTCAGATGATTCGCTATTTTTATATCTGTAGACAATAAACAAAGATATATATATATATAAAGATTGTACTCGATTGATTTAGTTTTTAACATAATTTCCAACTAGTTTTCTGTTTCGTAATTATGAAAGCTCGACTCTTTTATAAACAATAAATTGTTATTGGGATTAGCATTCGAACGGTTCTGCAAATTGAGTATTGCAAGTAATAGTTGATTGGTAGGTGCTGTCATTAGCTCTATGACAGAAAAAAACGTTACGTAAGTGTGCAGATTCTAATGTGCGCAAACATGTTATTAATTTAATCACTATGCAATTTTGTTCGTCTTTCGATTATTCGAATTGGTTTTCGAAATTTATAATTATTCTTTAATGTTTGTAATTGTTGCAACATTGTCCTATCCAATTATCCAATCATTCATACAAAGTTTCAGCCGTGTTTGACGTTTAAGCTAAACGTCAAACTGCTGTCAGTTCTGTGAATTACGTAATCTAAATTATCATCTATTGTCACCAATTTCATTTATATGAAAAATCACTGTTTAATTATGCTTTTAATTTAACATTCAAAGCATTTAACGAAATATAATTAACACGTTGCGACAGCAATTTGTTTTATTCATTTTTTGATGAATTGAAAGCAAAATAATGCAGTTTATACTTATTTTTTTGAGTAATAGTATGCATTAAAATGCTATTTATATTGCATTTTTTTTTCATATTACTATTAGGTGATTATAAATCGTATGATTTTTTGAACAAAAGTCATTTGAAATCTTAATTAATTTTGGTAATGATTTGCTATCCAAAATATATCTAAATTGGTTGAAATCAGAATTCCAATGAAATGTCAAAATATCAGCTGAAAACTGTCAAATGATTTCAAAATATGTGTAACAGAGATCTGTTTCAGGTCTTGCTGATTGGAGATTATATGAGTTGCGTTAAATGATAATCAAATGTTTGTTAATTCATCAGCTGGGAACTGTCAAATAATTTCAAAGTATTTTTTTCATAACATATTAAGAAGGCTAATGAAAATGAATTGGGTTTTCAAAAACAAAATGTCAGATTCGAAAAATCGTGATTTCTATATCGCAATTATGAATAAGTTTCAGTAATTTACTTATTCTAATTACACTTTTTGAATGCAAACGAATATATAAATAATTAACAGTACTGAAATATTCTGTAATTGAAAATATATGTAAACAAATGTTTGTAAGTGATCTGCTGGAATCTGTCAAATATTTTTTTTACACGAATTAAGAAGGCTTATGAAAAATGAGCTACGTTACTCGATAGTCATTTTATTTTGTTTTCAACAATAACATGTCAGATTTGAAGAGCTTTCATTTTGAAGTCGTAATTTGAGGTGAGTTTTTAGCAATATATTCGAATATATTAAATTACAATATACTCAATATAATATGGTAAATATAGTGCAAAAGGAGTTGCAGTAATTTGTGGTTTATAAGATTCAAATGAAATAATTAGTGTACAATCAATTATTGACAGTTTATGTGTAAGAAATACATAAAAAAAACAAGTGAGATCATTTAAAGCCACCATTGATTTTTGTATTAAAATGAAGATTTGTCTATATATCGTATATAAATATTAATTATTCGATCATTATATCTTTGATTTAGACTAATTCTATGATAAGACTGTGATAAAAATAGTTAATTACATGATATTTCATTTAATTAGAACATTATTAAACAATTGCAATTTTCAGGTAACTCAAAAACGGATCCAAAATAAGGAATTTACGGAGATGTTGAATCAGCTGTGTAATGTGATTATCTGAAACTAAGCAACTTTTGAAATAATTTGATTATTTGCAAGGTACATTTATGAGTTCATTTAAATCTGATTAATTTAATTTGTTTTTTAAACCACGTAATTTACACTAATTACATAATTTATATTAAAATTAACTATATTCAATAATTACATTTTTCAGGAAAAAAGGTAACAAACGGCTTTGAAAGGTCCCAAAATAAGGAATTTCAGGATGAGATGTTAATGTAAGGCACCTTTTAAGGTTTGATTAAGCTTTAGAAACTACGTAATTTACGTTAATTAGATGAACAATATTAAACAATTACAATTTTCAGGTAACAAGATAACAAAAGGCTTTAAAAAGTAAGGAATTTAAAGAAGATATGTTAAGTCACAAGTGGAATGAGAATATCTGAAGCAGAGCTACTTTTGAACTAATTTGATTGTTTGCAAAGTACGTTTATGGCTTAATTTAAGTCTGATGAATTTATGAAAATGATGTTTTCAATAATATAAACAATTGTAATTTTCAGGTAATTCAATAAAAATGGACCAAAATATGGAATTCAAAGTAGATACATTAAGTCACTTGTAGAATGTGAATATCCGAAGCACTGCTACTTCTATTTTGATTCGATTGTTTGGTAAGTTTATTTGAATACAAAAATTTCATTTGATTTAGAAACTTTGCGTAGATGAAAAATCGCGAATTCAACATTGAACTCGGATCTCCTTGAGCACCTGGTGTGGTGATTCGATTGGGTAATTTTCAAAGCGTTTCGCGCTGGAAACAATAAATCTGGAGCTATTAGACAGTAAGTGATCGGGCCTCGTAAACTGGACTAAAAATAAAGCTATTCCGATTTCCAACAGGTACGAGGTCAGCCTAAGGATAATGATCTCGATTATTATAATGACCGTTTGATTCGCTCATTATGTATAGACATTTTCGTCATAATATTGTATTCGTATTAATTTATTTCGTTTTGTTTCAGTTTGCGAGGTGATTGCTGCTGCCGCCGCCGCCAATGCCAAAGAATTGCAGAAGTGAGCATTCGATGTTGAGTTGATGATGATGAAGAAAAGTGCGTACTTGAGCCGTTCACTTTTTCACGATTTTTTCGGGTAAACACTGGCTACATCGGCGCGCATTGGATGTTATAAGATTGGGTATAGGCAATAACCAATTCTGCGCCGTCCGCATCAGTCAGTTGCATTGCATTCGGGAACGCGACCGGCGGAGAGCGAACAAACAACAACAAACTGAAGAAGACAAGCAGGGAGCAAATAGATTCTTGTTTACCATTATTTTGCCATTTCCGCCGACTGCTATGAAACTATTTTGAGTGCAGAGTGCGAAATAGAGACGGAGCCAACCAGAATCGTAGAGATATCCCCATCGCATCTAAAGGAAACGAAACCGGTGAGTACGTTAATAGTTGCGCTTTCATTGGAAAATTGTTAATTATTAGAAAGAAAATAATGAAATCGAGCAGTTATTGAAACGAGTTTGTCTTCAATCGAAGTTTCTATCATTGTTTGTTTGTCTCCACTTAATTGAAGCAATTAGCCAGCGCGTTGTGCGACTTCTCTAGAGTCTTCTTCTTTGGATGTTGGAAATCCGCAACCTAAATAAAACGATCGAAGAAAGGTCAAATCGTAGCGACAAAATTGTCCATATAAGAGCACGGAGAAATTGTGCGATTTCTATTGCTAAACTTTTAATTGTCGCATTACGATTATATACACCTATAAAATAGATCATTTACACTGTCTACACTTCATATTATTATTAATATTTGATCAAGTTAATTATTTATTAAAAAAATATAATAATAAACATGAGTAAATTGTTTAAAAACAAAATCATGTACGTTGTGCTTTATAAGCTATAACTGCATTTCTATTTTTGTTTTGTTTTTCAATGGATAATAGCAATTTCATAGGCCAATCAACAGCACGAAGTTAAACTTAATCATTTCTCTTTCCTCTAATTATACCTGAATTCCAATATTCACAACAATTATATGATTGTCATCGATTCTGTTGAAAGTTATCAATTCAAATTGTTTATAAGCAAATATCTTTATTATGTAATTCTCTGATCGGTTAATGATTCATTTAAACTGTTTTTTTTAAACAATATTACCTGTTGATTGAATCTAATATTAGACAATTAGTTCAGTAATCAAATGTTGTTTTCAACAGTGATTATATGATTTTTGTTATTTCATTCCTGATATGTATAAATTATAGCAGGAATTCTCAAACTTTTAAACATTGCAATCCATTTTTTACAAATCTATACTTAATTTAGTATATTTCTCTAAATCTTAAGCCATACTTTTAAGACCTATGTTTGGGAGACGTTCAAAATATGAAGAACTTGTCAAACTGACATATGTCATGGATTTGTGAAAGTTATGTCATTATTGTGAACATATGTTTTTTTTTCTAATATTTGCTTATATAATAATGTTTGAATGAATACTTGTTAAGATAAATATTGAGTGTAACAGCAGTTATTATGAATTGCTTTCAAAGGAAACGTACTGTTCAGATTGAAACAAAAGGGAAAATTCATGTTCTTTTGATGACCTGTTCTGGACATGATTTTTAGCTGGTTTTTTTTATGAAATTTGTGTGAAAAGTGTGAATGACGAAAATAGAAGTTGTTACGAATATGCGTGAAGGCGACGGATTCGAGGCATTGTCGCAATTGCCATTCATGAAAAAAAGGATCGTTTGTGTGGGGATCGAGAGCGACGTAACCTTTGAAACCCGCGAGAGCAATATTGACCTTGGCGTGGAAACCTTTTCCATGTATTTCTTTATTTATTTATTGTTGTACCCTTCTCGCTCTCCTCACCCACTTCTCGGCAGACACACGCATACATTTCGTTATCCTTCTTCGTCTGCATTATTTTCAATATATATATATATATATTGCGTTTTTTGGGTCAAGGCGTAGACGGCGATTATTTCAGCGTTGCCCCCGCTGACCACAAACTACTAATAAATTGCTGCAACAATGATCTTACAAAAAGTTATCACCTTGATTTCGTGACTCAGATTAGGACTCAAATTTGTGCGTGTTGCGACCAACCTTTTTCGATTATTTAGTCTGTATCAGGGGTGACCAACCTTTTTGTAGCTCATTTTTGATTACCATTTCATTGGTTATTGGTTCATTATTAATGATGATATACCTGCTCTTAAGGAATCATAAAGATGTTCATCTGTGAATCGAGATCTGTTCATTGGTTTTATGATATTCGTTGTTGTAAACAAAAAGTTTGAAACAGAAAAATGTTTTTTCATTGGTTATTGCTTCATAAATAAGAGAGTATGATGATAGTCTTGTTCGTAAAGAATCATGAAGATGTTCATCTGTAAGTTGTGATTGTCACAGAAGTACGTGGAACCCAAACAACGATTTTAATTTGTGTAACGCGTTTTTGAAGTATGGAAATTTCCTTTTGTCAACTATATTTCGAAAGTTGTCATCTTTTTAGATTTTAGGACAATATCGTTCTGAAGATTAAACTGTTGTGTCCAACCATTATTATTGTTATTATACTGTATACATAATCTATATATAAGAGATCTCACAAAGAGTTTCTCACGTAGACCCATATCAAGTGTCTTAGACGTCAAGTCTTTGTATATAAACAAATCTATAAGTGCCAAGGGATTGATTCGAAGATTCCTGATCGATGCACTTCTTCATATAAACAACTGTAAGGAATTCGGGCCGGTCGTATTGTACAATAAACAAACCACCCAAACCGAATTCCATGGGAACGCTTAATCATCAAATATAAACAAAGCCCTACTCCCAATCACAACTTCCACCCCTTGATTAATAATAATTAACTTCCTAAGTAGAATATCTATTTAGAATTAGTCTCAGTAGAATCTCAAACTTAGTCTAGGATAAGACCTACTATTAAATAGTAAAGTTATTATAAAACTAATTGAATTTACTTAGTTCAAACTATTAAGACTCCACAACGACAACACCAGACATTATTCCACGGTGTACATAATTCCATCCCTGGGACACAACAAAACATTTCTAATTCTAGTTATTCTCTCCTTTCTTGAATGAAGTATACGTTGCTTAAGATCCCAACTTGTTGATTTCCAAATAACAGCACTAATTGTTCATTAACATGACTATTAATATTTGCAATTCAACGAGTAATCACTTTGAAAATCAATTCGATAAAGAATTGCTGCGAATCTTGCGTCTCTGTGAACATTTTCTTACGGAGAAATGATGCTTGTGACGCAATTGGAATCTTGCGAGAAGACCGGGATCGTTGCGCAAACAGCGTTTCGGTCATCAATGCTTTAAGTAAATTGCTGAAGCAATCGAATCTATAAAACTGTATATTTTTCTCATTACAAACGTTTTTTTCTTTAAATTATTTTCTTGTAATTTTGCAGAGATGAACGAGAGTGATCTGCAATTGGCCAGGGCCATGGTGGCCGAGGAATCGGACACGGTCACTCCGAACGGAAGCCCGGGTCCTCTGAAGAAGTTCATGGCTGCGGAGAAAAAGTTCAGGTAACGTGCTTTGTTTTGTTATGTAACGCCTTTTGATAATCTTACGATGTTGATTCGAAAACAAAACATTTGAATATAGTACACTCAAGTATGATTAACAAACATTTGACAATCATAATAATCTATTAGATATTAAATAGGGTGTTTGTAGACTTAGATTATAAAATTTTCTTCTTTGTATATTATAGAAACATGGATATCATCGTGATGTATTGTTAACTTTTCCTGGCTTTCTGTTGTATTGTTTATTTTACTGTAGTAAGCGTTAACTTATCAGTAAAGTGATAAGTTTCATCTAATTATTAGTTATTACAGCTAATGATAGCAATGCTATGTTTACGCTTAAACTTATATGAGCCCGGGTAGCTCAGTCGGTAGAGCATTGGACTTTTAATCCAAGGGTCCAGGGTTCAAGTCCCTGCTCGGGCGGTTACACTTTTTTTATTGTAAATAACTAAATTCACCTTAAATAATCAAATTACAAACAATAATTATGATTTGTTTTAAATTTGCTCATACATCATTTAAAGTCTTTACTTGTAATTTATTTATTTTAAACCACTTTAGTTTATTGATGATATAATATAGTTTAATGATTCATTTTTGATGCATGTGTTTTATAGTAAATTTATTATAATTGTTAATAATTATTTTAGTCATTAACAACATTTTTGCATACCTAAGTAGTTATAACGAAATTATTTACAACCTTCGATAGCTCAGTTGGTAGAGCGGTGGACTGTAGAATTTAATTCTCCGTAAGGGGATATGTCTGAGTAGATATCCATAGGTCACTGGTTCAAATCCGGTTCGAAGGATCCTTTTTAACGATTGCTGCTTAATTATTATTTTACCGAAAGAAGTTAATTAGATTATAGTTGATAGTAGCTTATAGTTTTCAATTTCGAAAATAACTGAACTCTGTTCTTTTAATTCACTAATTGCTATTTACGTTTAAGGATTATACAAGTGTCTGCACCACTATATGCGAAATACGCGCTTATAGGTATATAAGTCCTCGGTAGTATAGTGGTCAGTATCCCCGCCTGTCACGCGGGAGACCGGGGTTCGATTCCCCGCCGGGGAGGATATCTTTTTTTGATTGATTATGTAGTGAAGAAGGGTTTATAAATTGACCTATGTTCGAAGCACATTCGAGCACTGCTGGTGTAATGGTATCATGCAGGATTCCCATTCTTGCGATCCGGGTTCGATTCCCGGGCAGTGCACGCTGTGTTTTTTATCGTATCATTTTTCAAACATTTAAGTCATCAAATTTTTAATTCATTTACTTAATTTTGCTGTATAGTTTTTATATGTCATTATTTGATACTTTTTATATATCTGTTGTTAGCTGCTATGACTTTTTTCAAATATTCTGTTTGTTGTTTAACTCTAATGTAGGCAACTTATTACTCACTGTTGTTATGATTAACATAGAGTCTTATACTATTGATAAGTTATATAATTGTTTTTAATTGTTCGAGAAGCACCATATAAGAATGATATTAAATTTTCATATAAAACTTGAGAATCCAATTAACACTACTGCTTAAGATCAATGTATATATAATTAATTGTAAATTAAGTTTCTGTTACTAGGACGTTAAAAAAATCCTATTTATAAATGTCTTTTTTAGTCACAAATTTTGCCAAAGGGCTATCGGCCTTGTTCATTTCCAACATTCTTAGGTTTTGGTTTTCTTGGAAATGCATAAAACTCTATTGACATACTTTGATAGTGAAATATGTAAGAGTTTACTTTATTAAATGATATTATGATTGGTGATGAATGTAGTCAAAGTAGGTAGACACTTTTAAATTTTTCAAAAATTCAATTGATCATTAATAATTCAAGAAATATTTTTCCTAGAAGTTTGGGTTTTTGTGTAATAATTGCAATTTTATTGATTGGCTTTAAAAGATATATTTATATTTTATTAGTAGTTATTGATCATTTAATTGAAGGCTGTTATGTAAAGATTGCTGATGTTGCGGTTCTGTTTCAGTCATTACTAAAGTTCTCTATGAAATGCAGTTCCTTTTTATAAATTTATTCTATACCATTGGTTCAATTTTAGTTTCAAGATGATTCATTCATCATCTGCGTTATATTTCGAAATGTGTGGGTTCTTCTTTGTGTAGTAATTATTATTCTATTGAATTTATATTTTATTAATGGTTGTTACGTATTTGATTAATCCTTATTATGTAACGATTGTCAATGTTTCTTTCTGTCAGGGTTTCAAAAATTATGTTCTTTGGAGGGTGAAAATGTTAAAAACTAGAATGAAATTAAATATTGTCTTCTATTTTTTCTATCCTACAAATTTAGCAAGGTGTTCCGCGAAAATTTCAAGATTTACAATGTGATCCGTTAATGGAAATATCTGTTTTTTGTAATCATTTATGTGTGTAATGTTAGAACAGGGGTGTCCAAATTTACGTAGATTGGGATGAGTCACCACAAGTGTGGTGTAATGAACAGATTAAGAAGATGGATTTAATTAGTTTCAATTTATCTTGTGAAGATGTGAGGGTCTTTGTATTCTAATTTTATTGATTTAATTTATGTTTCATGTAACAATTGTTATCGTTTCTTTAGGTAAAAGTTTTTTTAAGTAATGTTAGAACAGGGTTGTTCAAATTTTCGTAGCAGGGTTATGAGCGAGATGAGTCATCATAAGTGCGATGGTGGTGTAATGGTCAGCATAGTTGCCTTCCAAGCAGTTGATCCGGGTTCGATTCCCGGCCATCGCATAATGTTTTGAATTGTTGCAATGAAATTAGAAAAGCTACTCCGTTATTATTCTTTTGCTACTTCGGATTATTGTCACGTTCCGGATAACAATGGGTCTCATTACAGTTTCTAGCTTGTAACATTCCTTCACCCGAACGGAATGCGTGGGACGAAAACAAACTCCTTTTTATTTGTTCAATCAGGTGCTTTGTTTTCGTCCGATCTCGTTGGCAGACCTGCAAAACAAATCCATAACCTAGATTCTTGGAATCCGTCATTCGAATCGGCGTATATGTCAGGGTCGGTCGTCCGTGCGAAGAGAAGGTGCTTTATACATCAACGTAATAGGTGCGATCGCAGGATGGAAGACTCTAGGTAGTGTCGAGTTGTTTTTTCTTGGATTAATCACTCAGGTGAGAAGGGAGGAGTGGTGGTGATCGTCGTTCAGTGCCGTTGTTGTGTGTGTGTGTGTCTGAGGGTGGATTTTGTCTCTGGAGGAGGAGCTGAAGAAATGGATAACCTTTGGGTAGGGTCTGACACCGATCTGTCCATCCTGCATCAGTGCAGGATGGCAGACAGGCTCGAGTACAGGTTGGAGTGTCTGCGGAGGAATTGCCGAGGCGGCGGTGGAGGAGCAGGAGGCGGTGGAAGCTCGTCCACCTCGGCGGAGGACTGCAACGACGAGGAGGAATCCAGCAGCAGACGAAGGTCAGGCACTTGGCCGTAAGTCCGCTAAATCATCTGCTTCTTGTACCTTTTTCTCTTTCTTTCTTCCTTTCTTTTTTTTACATAACACGGGCCAGTGCAGTTGCCCGTTTATCGCTCGAACGTTACTTGACCCACAAAGACCGCTCGATTTCCTTTTTTAAATTTATTTACTTCTATCTTTTCCATTTCAATGCATCTGTTTACGTCTTCTGTGTGCAAAAGGATTAACTTAAGCAGGACTTTTTGGAATTCCTGCAGGACAACAACAATTCGAAAGTTCAATACAAATATCTGTTTTCCATTTCACTGCATTTCTTAACGTCTTTCTTATGGAAAAAGATTAACTTAAGCAAGACTTTTTGGAATTCTTGCAGGACAACGATTCAAAATTTCAATGCTAATTTGAAATGTTACCAGTATCTGTTTTTCATTTCACTGCATTCATCTTCTACATGCAACAAAGTTTAACTTAAGCAGGACTTTTTAGAAGTCCTGCAGGACAACAATTCAAAAGTTCAATACAAGTATCTGTTTTCCATTTGACTGCTTCTGTAGTCATTTTCTACATGTAACAAAGTTTAACTTAACTAGGACTTTTTAGAAGTCCTGCAGGACAACAATTCAAAAGTTCAATACAAGTATCTGTTTTCCATTTGACTGCTTCTGTAGTCATCTTATACATGTAACAAAGTTTAACTTAAATAGGACTTTTTAGAAGTCCTGCAGGACAACAATTCAAAAGTTCAATACAGGTATCTGTTTTCCATTTCACTGCTTCTGTAGTCATCTTCTACATGTAACAAAGTTTAACTTAAATAGGACTTTTTAGAAGTCCTGCAGGACA
>JAFMTC010000174.1:225417-252172 GCA_018845635.1 Nicrophorus orbicollis
TTCCTAGAGCACCCGTGGAAAGGAGGAATGGAGAAGAAGTTATCTCCGAAATTATCCGGCAGGCGCCACGAGGCAATGATTACCGGAAATGGCCATTACGTTCCGATGATTATCAAACGGCTACTTACTCGCATTGTTTTCCATAAAGATTACATTCTTTTTTAACATCTACAACAACAACAACAACAACACGTCTTTGGTCAAAAGAATCAAGAACTTCCTACCCACGATCGATCAATCAAATTAATTAATTCATTACGGTTTGATTGCAGGAACTATGACCACTTGATTAAGAGGATACACCCATACCTCGCTATACGGCATTTCGCCATAACGGCCCTCTTCAATTAAGACACGTTTTCGATTTACGACCTAAAATCTATATCTACATGTTGCCAATCTTCGATTCCTTATACGGCCTTTCGCTTTGCGGCCAAGTTTCGTGGAACGTATCTGGGCCGTAAAACGAGGTATGGGTGTAGTATATAGCGTTTTGCGAATGAAGGTGAGGTGCGAAAATGTTGTTCTTCGATAATGATGATTGTTTAGGTTAATGATCCAAAAGGATCATTGCTGTTGTTTCAGGCGATAAAGAGGAACAAATCGATCGGAGCAAAGCTCAAATATTTGTGTTATTGTAAGTATGCACGAGAAGGAAGGAGGGTCGTACGTTGCAGCGATCACGTAACTGGAATAAGGAACAGCTGTTGGTTCGTCTGGCCGGGCGACGAAGACACAATAACACACACACACAAAAAGAGGATGATCTCAATGAATTCAAGATCGTTTTAGGTGGTGGTGAGAGAGTGTAAGTAAGTAAGAGAGTAAGCGCATTACGGGCACCGCGAAAGTGCTGTAATTAATTTGGGCTTTGAAGATCAGTACGCGATGAATTTAAATAGCCGGATGGGGAACCTATATCCTATATGCATCATCCGCCTTAAAAACGTCGTCGTGAGCCGACGTGAGTGTGGAATTATTTATACCTGTCGGTGTCCTTTTGGTCGCCCGAAAAGAGGAAACGTAATCTTCTTCGTTCCGTCACAAAGCGGAGGAGAGCATCCGAAACCCACAAAGTAGAAAATGAAATGGTGGTCTGCATTCAAATATGCACTTAGCAACAAATCATGGGCCTAAATAAATGCATCGGTTATTTATAATTTCACGTGGTGCCGCCTTGGCTGGAAAAACAAAAACGTTCGGGTGGCTCGTAAAGTGTACGAGATTATGGCCGCACTAAATCCCTGAAATAACATCGGGTTACGTGACAATTAAGTGGGAGCTCTTTCTTCTCTCTCAACTCTTGGTCCGGTGGTACGAAGGTGGTTTGATCGATGAGGGTCAATATTTGTTCCTTTTTCAGGGGGAGAACTCTACGAAGGAATGATGAGGAAGAATGAGGTAATATCGGGTTTCGCTTTTGTTGGAACACTTGCTCGATCCGCGTTCGCCCCGAGGGTGTTAAACACATGTAGAACTATTGGGAATGCCCCCATTTTCTTCCGAAACATCCCAAGTGGAGAAAAAACCGCACAACGAACATGTGGCAGACAGGTTATATTGTGCGAGCGGAGACTGCTTGGCAGCATCTTCGTTTTATGCTGTGCTTCCGAGTATTGCCCTAAAACTGAACCCACGTCGAAACAAAAATGACAGTTGTTTACATAACACGGTCGTCATTCCTTGCAATAACTTGCAATTCGACACCACCGATCCCATTCGATTTGATTTACGTCACCATTCGTTTAACATTAACGTCAAAATTGACGCTGCAATTGACGAGCAAAGTTTACCCCGTAAGATTGGTTTTACACAATTACCGCAATTCCCATTGATAAACGTCAACATCGATCAATTAACAAGCACACATCAATCGACGACACTGTCAATCGATAATTGACAGTATAAACGTCAAATCGTTGGAAACGTCAAAGATGTGACGTAAGGTCATCGCTCGCTCCCAATTGCTTTGATTCGATCAAAGTCGTGAAAAAAACAATCAAAACGTGCAATCATTATGCCGATAATTAGACCAGAGTAGAAAAAAGCAAGTCGTTGGAACACGTTTCTGCTTCTTCGGCCAATTTGACACGAAAAAGTGAAAGTTCAGAAAATTGCGTTGAATTGAAATACGAAAAAAAAAAATGAAACACACGAATTATTCCGACAATTACACGCACGTACGATTAATTAGCGGATTAATTGATAGATTTCCAAATGTCGATAAACGAAAAACCGTTTTGAAAATTGCATCATTCAGTAAATCGAATTAATAACCGTGATTCAATACATTTTCTGCATTATTCTCGTAATTAGTTAGAGTTATAGTTACAAAAACTATCGAGATAACCAATTTCTTTATATAGTTTTTTTTTTCTTGGCTTCAGTTTAAATTGCTTTTGAACGAAAGAAAGGAGCTCTTTGACGTCAAATAGTAACAAGATTCTCTTGGTTTCGGGTTTCTTTACATACGCACAAGACAAATGTTTAGTTATGGCCATGTGCGCCGCACACAATTAATCATTACGTGACCCGGCTGATACAATTTCAATTTCGTTTTACAGACTATCAGATTTACATATTGCTAATCTTCAAATGGTTCTTAATATTGTTCATTTATCTGGGACATCGCGAAACTACAAATTCATTATAAATAACGTGAGGTGCTGAAATGGCATTGGTTTATGATAAGTAATACGAAGAAGAAGAATGAGTGGAGAAAAAAGCATTGAAACAAAGATGATGATGATGAGGTTTTCCTCTAATTGCACGTTGCGTGTCTCGAAGGCTACGTAATACACGTGTGTGCTCAACAAGTCGTGCAAAAATCAAGAGATTATCCCCGATCGTTAATTACCATCGAACAAACCACCCAAAACGAATTCAAGGCAGAAACGCAAACACACAACAATAATGGAGGAGGATGTTCGAAATTAGCGACAGAGAATTAACCTCATAAATGCTTGCAAAATGAAATTAGATAACAACAAAAAAAAAGCACACATTAAACGTGGAGATTCGACAGGAAACGACGCCCTCGGCCACTTCAGATATTGCAGAAACTGAACATGAAAATTGTACAAATTCATCGAACGTTACAAGAGGAAACGGAAATCGCATAGAGGAGATAACGGAGAGTGTGAAGAACTCTGTGTGTATTGGGGGGAAAAAAGAAGTGAAATCGTAACGTTAAGCCGAAAAAGTACACAAATGAGCGGCTAGGTAAGATTGTAAAAAGAGAGGTGCGCAGTTCTCTCGGGAAAGGAGAGAAAAACGGCGGAAAAACGAATTCGATTTCCGCGTGGAACGCATTCGATAGATTACGTAAACTGCGTGTGTAACAGTAAAAGAAAGTTACGATTCGCGCATCTTACGGTTTACCTCTTTCCGCGACAACCAACAAGGAAAACTAGCAGTTAACGTGCAGGTAAAATTGAAAAAACGGTTCATTTTTTTTTTGAAAGTTCTTTTTCTGTTGCAGCTGAAGGATATTTGCGTAAACGAAGCGGTATTTGCGGAACCTTGGGAGACATTCTGCACGGCAATTATTATTATTACCCGACACCTTTGACACCGTTCTTCCATGTCGGTCTTCTCTTCCCATTTTCGTGTTTCGCTTTTGTTTTTCCTCCGGAAACACGAGAATCCAAGAACTGACTGGATTTCAACTGTTACAAGTTTATCGTGTCGCGTTTCGTTCCATGGAATTCCGAGGAGGGACTGTTTACCCAAAAGGCCAAAAATCGTCAAGTGCACTAAAACCTGTAATTCAATCTTCGGGTACGCAATAAAACTCCTTAACAAATTTCATTTACTGTGGGAAGGAGGAGGAAGATCGCTTTCGAAGAAACCGAAACAGTTTCTACCTTCACTTCGATCCTGGCTGCAATGTTTTGAATTGAAACGTTACACTTCGCATCGAGCGAAAAAAATCTGCATTTCTCTATTAGAAACGGAACCAATTTGCTGTCCGCACGCGCCGGAACTGTAATTAATAATGCAACTTAATTGAATGCAATCATCTCGTTTCTAAATTCCGAGCGCCGCGAAATTTCGTTCGCAAAGAATCTTTGGATTACCAGATCTGATCATGTTTTATGTACATCGTACAATTCAGCATGTAGCTTGAATTATTTATGGAGCGATGATTAAACATACTTCAATTATGTTTCATTTCGATTTGAATTCCTTCAACAATCATGTTTCGTATTAATCATTTCGATTCCTGCAACGAATACAAAATTTTTCATTTCGATTATTTGTGATAATTGTGTCATTGAAATTGACAGTTAATTGACAGATAGCATTTGCATCATTGACAAGATTTCGATTGTTTGTGATAATAGCAAAAAAAAAACTATAAAAACGTCTTTGAAGTTTAACTGTCAACTTGACAGATAACGTTGCATTCTCGATAAGATTTCATTTTTTTTGTTGTAATCATTATTATAAAACTTGATTAAAGTTGATGAATATCATTGCATTCTTAACAAGATATCGATTGTTTTTGACAATTGTTAAAAAAACTAGAGAAACGTCATTGAAGTTGACAGATGCGTTGCATTCTTGATAAGATTTCAATTATTTGTAATCATTATTATAAAACTTGATTAAAGTTGACTAATAACACTGCATTCTTGACAAGATATATAGATTGTTTATGATAATTGTTAAAAAACTAGAGAAACGTCATTGAAGTTGACAGATGCGTTGCATTCTTGACAAGATTTCATTTATTTGTAATCATTATTATGAAACTTCATTGAAGTCGATGGATATCATTACATTCTACACAAGGTTTCGATTGTTTGTGATAATTATTATAAAACTTCAGAAACGTCATTGAAGTTGATGGATATCATTACATTCTTGACGAGACTTCGATTGTTTGTGATAATTGTCATAAAACTTAAGAAACACCATTGAATTTGTCAGATAGCATTGTACCATTGACAAGATTTCAATTGTCAGAAAATTTGAGAAATGGCATTGAAGTTGATAATTATTTGACATGTCATTATTATAAAACATGATAAACATCATTCAAGTTGACACCATTGGATTCTTAACAGGATTTTGTTTATTTGCAAACATTGTTATAACACTTGAGAAACGTCAATGATGTCAGTTAGTTGACAAGTAGCATTGTATTCCTAACAAGATGATGTTTATTTGCAACACATTATTATAAAACTTGAGAAACGTCATTGAAGTTGACAACTAGTTGACAGATAGCAATTAATTCTTGACATCGTCAAAAATAAAAATGAATGAACTTTGGTTGAGCGTATTGAACAAAAAAGACAAACATAATTAGTTGACGTAACGTGAGGAATTCGATCAATCGATTTATCTGGGACTTTCGATTGAGGAAACGAACGACGTAACAAAAACAAAATTTCCGTGTTAAGTGGAATCAACTTGTTTGTTTTTTTATCTAATTTGGTCGTTTTCCCGCAGATGTCTCTAATGTTAATGATTATATCACGGATTTAAGTTCATTTTTTAAGTTATTATGATATATTCCTTTGAAATTGGTTACAATTATGATGAATCTATTATTAAGAATGAAAAAGATGAGGGGGATTAATTTCTGTAAAATATTATGTAATACGCCCCTAATAAGGCCCCATTTGCTCGAATTGGGTCTCTACTAATAAGGGGTGTGAAGATGCTATAAATCCGTAATTTTGACGGCTGTCACGGGGATCGGTTTCACTGCTAAAGCCACCCCAGAAATATACAAAAAAAAAATATCTAAAAATTCCCCCAGTTCAAAATGCGAAATCGATAGCAAACAAGAAGAAAACTGGTTTTCGATTTGCATTTGCCAAAATTACTTTCTTTTACTCGATTTCTCTCTTTCTTGCACTTCTCATCATCAAACGATCCGATCGTTTGGCCTCGAGGTCACCAGAGAGCTCTCCTCTGAAAAACAACAAACGCCAACTCGATGCTTCGACATACCCATTAGTAACGTTATAATTATCGAACCATGTGGGCCTTCCGAGGGCCACGTGTCATTGTTTCTCTCTCTCTCTCTCTCTCTATCACTCTCTATGTATTTCGACGTTCAAACACATCTGCAATTGTTTGTAAATAGGAGAGCAAAATTGGGACACATCCATATTTCGGTTTTGACTTTGTTGTTGTTGTTGTTTTTTTTCTTCTTCATCTCCATTCAAATTACGCCCGATGGTAATTGGTGGGTTTACGAAGTGTCGACACGATCCGGGGTGATGGATTTCTAGAGACGCGTTGCAACACCCGTTTATGTGCTTTCTTCCTCTGCCGCTCCTCCGAATGAAAACATAATAATAGGAGATGCATAAATAAGAGAAGAAAATGCAAATTTTTCAAATTTCATTCTGTTCCGTGAATGTTTGTTGCTTCGCAATCGTTTAATGAACCCGTGAAAAGAACAAGAGATGCGCCGCATTTTGCACTTCTCGCATCTGACTCATCGAAATTAACGTCATTTTCTTG
This sequence comes from Nicrophorus orbicollis, assembly GCA_018845635.1. Lineage (NCBI taxonomy): Eukaryota > Metazoa > Arthropoda > Insecta > Coleoptera > Silphidae > Nicrophorus > Nicrophorus orbicollis. Next base: position 231,904 of record JAFMTC010000174.1, read on the forward strand.
ACGTCTCGAAAAACTTGACTAATCTCACTTTACTACATCCGTTTACAGCCCTTGAAAGTTTTACGATGATTTCTCAATCCAAGCTTTTCACATCAATTGTGATATCTTCAAACATTGCTTTTATGAGAATTGTATGTTTTTACCGTCAGTCGGTGAAGAATGGTTTAAAGAACGAAACTGTTTTCTACCCACGAAAAGCAAGATTAGTGTAGTAGCTCTCACAAGGATGTGTATAATTAAGGGTGGCGGTATTAATATGCATTACAACAAAATCTGAGAAGAGAGCCCAGAAAATGTATATATATTGCCCCGGTGACTCATTGTTTCCCTCTAACCCTATGAGGGCGCAAGAGAATAATGGGGGATTTTTTTCTCGCTTCGGTGGTAGCCGTTAGCCCCCTTAAATCTTATTAAAAACCTGAAACCCCATTGTACTGCACAAAGGATTCAAAACGAAATATATATATATGAATCACACAGATCCACTCCCACAAAAATCTCGAGAAACCTGAGAAAAGAGTACACAATAAGAGCAACAAATCTTGTTGGAACAGGATCAAACTGAAAATGTAAATGTAAGTTCTTCCTTAAAAAATTGGTTAATTTACTATGATTATTATTAATTGATGATTTTGCAGATCGAATTTCACGGTAGATTCGGTTTGGTCAATTGTGAGAATGTAAACGCGACTTGTCGGAGATTGTTTGGATTTCAATGAAGAATTGAAGTGAATGGAAACGCATAAATATTGATGGTGGCTTTTCCCCGCTCGGACAAAGAAGTCGAGATTTAAGTGACCGATATGCAGCAGCAACTATACGGGGATCCGTGTGGGGTGTGAATATATGGGAAAACTGTTGTGTCCTTTGTTGCAACATCGAGACACCCCTCCGCCGCTCCGTGAACCCATGCCACCTGAAGAAAGGTGCAAAAATCTTAAACCCAAAAGGTCATTCTTTGCTCCTTTAAGACGCTTCCAACGGAAAACGTTTGTGCAACAACTAGACAAGATGGATTTCCTTCCGTTATCGCAATTCTCGCAGTCAATTAGTTTTCGCGGCGCGAAATCTGCTTCGAGTCTATAACTGTGTCCCATTGTTCGTAACACCAAAAGACACACACATATGTTGAACGGTGTTATGGTAAACAGCGATTGCGGTACACCTAGTAGTAGCAGTGTATTATGCAACTGCGGTCAGCGCACGTAAAAATATATATCAAAGAGAGACCTCATCATCAAGAAATCGAAAGTTCCGACAGATGCAACGGATCTCCCTCGATGCTTTTCAACAACAAAACAGAACCGTACACCATCATCATCAACAACAACAACGACGACGACGACGTGCGCATTTCAGTAACTGCACAAACGAGTAAAACCGTTGCCTTCTCTCCGCTTTACTTATCCTAACCAATTGTCATGTATTACGACGACGATTCAACTCCTATTGCTGTTACTTCAATTTAAATTCAATGCTATCAACTAATTGCAAACGCAACTTTTTTTTACCTTTCACCACTTATTGACAACCTTAACTGTCAAAATTTCGAAATACTCTTCGAAACAGGTAACCGGATAATGTTTTGTGATCGAATTCCGTTAATGTCACCTACCCACACACACACTGGACACAAAAAAAGATAACGTATCAGATTGACAGCTCACGCGATATTACGCACTGTTTGCATATTGCAATCTGCAGATTTCGTTTCACATTGTATCCGACGAAAATGTAAGATAAAACAGTAATAAAATCTTTAATGGATCGGGAATTTCGCAATACCGGATCTCTTTTAATTGGGGAAGCGTTGATAACACAGTTTTATTCGTTTTTATTTGACAGCTGTCATCATATTTTGTTTATTGCTGTGGTATTCGTACGTTATGTATCTTCAAAATGAGAAAAAGTGAAAGATAATAACAAAACCAATTGCGACAAGAAGATATGATTATAACTAATAGAAGTATTTACAATGCAGTCAAATTCATCTTTCAATTAAATATTACGGTATTGACATTTGACGGTTTTACTTGACAGCTGTCATATACTACCTAGTATTGCGAATTTCGTACCTTAAGCATCTTATATCCTATCATAATAACATCATATTATTTATTTGTATTTGACAGCTGTCACATTTAAAAAGTAAAATAATAAACGAATCGCGAGAAATAAGTGACAAATAGATATGATTATGACTAATCTCAGTACTTTCAGTGAAGCTATTACTCAAATACATATTACAATGAAATACGACTGAAGCTGTGACGGTTTTTCCTTGTCATATTTTGTTTACTATTACTATATTCGTACGTTGAAAATCTTCAAATTTGGAAAAAGGTAACGTTAATAATAAACGAATTGAGAAAATGCTTGACAAATAGATAGACATGATTATAACTAATCGTAATATGTTCAATGAACGTTATTTATCAAATTCATCTTTCAATTAAATATGACTCAATTACATGCTGCGACTGTTTTATTTGACAGCTGTCATATTCTGCTTAGTATTGCGAATTTCGTACGTTGAGCATATTCACATTTAAAACAGTAAAATAATAAACGAATTGCGACAAATAAGTGAGAAATAGATATGATTATGACTAATCTTAGTACTTTCAATGAAGCTATTACTCAAATACATATTACAATGAAATATGACTGAAGCTTTGACGGTTTTTCCATTGACAGCTGTCATATGTTGTTTACTATTACGATATTCGTACGTTGAAAATCTTCAAATTTAGAAAAAGGTAACGTTAATAATAAACGAATTGAAACAATGCTTGAAAAATAGACATGTTTATGTCTAATCGTAATATGCTAAATGAATGCTATTTATCAAATTCATTTTTCAATTGATGTTCATTGATGTTGTGACGGTTTTATTTGACAGCTGTCATATTTTGTTTAGTATTGCGAATTTCGTACATTGAGTATCTTATATCATAATAACATCATATTATGTGTATGTATTTGACAGCTGTCACGTTTTGACTGTAGATTCTCCAATTTGATGTTTAACTACACATTTTTAGCCGATTATCATCGAGATGAGACAAAGACAAGGTCTGAATAAAAACTACATATTTAGACTTAAAAAAAACAACCCTTAAATTTTATATACTACTAACAGATCTGCTTTCATCTATAAAATAAAACGTACTTTATAAAAGTATCAACCCTCTTCAAATTTTATATTTAAATTAAGAGCTTTTTTTCATCTTCTTCTTCATTGAAACCCTTTCATGCTACGATCACACAAAATGATCACTTGTAGTCTAAATCTTCACTTCAGATTCTTTGTCGTTGTTGTTTTTTTTTCGTAATTTCTGGAGAGAAGGTCGTTCGCCCAACGTTGCATAATGAATCTATTTCTCTCTCGGTAATTAATAATAATATGGAATAAAACGGAGCGACGCAACGAAAGACGAAGACTGAATCGAACGCCTTGTTTCAGCTCGATGATTAATTGCGCTCGGCGCATCTAATTATAATTTTATAAATGGCTGTGAAGATTGCAGCGAGCTCTTGGACATGCAATCGCAATTCGATACAATTTCTTTGTAGACTGACCCAAATCGAATGAATCGGTAAACTGCAGACGAATTGGAGACAACGCAGATACACCGAACGGTTGCTTAATTCTCGTAGGTTGTTCAACAATTAACAGGATGATTTCGGAACGAAACGATAATCAGTTTCATTGTCTCCCACCCACGTCAATTTTTACAATTTCAAAGGTAAAGAACGGATCAAAACCAACGCTTATTTTTAATAACTTCTAATTTCAGGTTCGTCCCAGTGGAGAGGTTAATTGCCGGCAATTGCACAAGTGTGCATTACTGTGGATATTTCTGGATCCCGAAATTGGGATTGGCCCCCCCATTTCAGATTTCCCATTGTCTTGTCCGTCGAGAGTCGCACGAAGGTAGTGAAACGATTTTTCGATTCGCTGCTTCGGCTTCAATTAAAAATGTACAAAAGCGAAGTGAAATTGACTATTGATCAAGGCAGGTAATTGATCCCCGAGTTTCAGTAATGAGCGCATTGTTGTCGTAGATTACTTGAGCATGTCTCGTTGTTTGTCCGTGGACAAGAGGAAAAGGAAGGCGTTCTGTGTGCACATCCAATAGAAAAGCAATACAGTTTTCTCTCCGCGCGGATTTCCAATTGTAAGTAAATGCTATGCCATTATCGTTGCATTGTATTTAGAATGTGGAGTACGTACGGTGGAGAACTTTCCGTTTTGAATGCCTGAAAAATTAGTGACGAACGATCACTACTTTACTTATTCGCTCTTGCAAGATTGCACATCTCGTTTATTTATACGGCTAATTTAATCGACGATTCACCTACATCCTGTTTACTCAATTATTCCAATATGTAAACTGATAGATAACTTATTTCTTATTTCCTATATGAAATATCCGCCTTGGCGCATTCACGGTTCCCAGTTACGAATTTCACAAACCGAACATTTAATTTGCATTTTTTCAAAAGTCAATCAGCTTTAATACAGTTCTCACGAAATGACAGCTGTCACCCAAATTTTCAATTTTACAAAAGTATCAAGAATTAAACTTCGTAAAATATATAACCCAAACTTTAGTAATTTTTGTTTTCTATAGAAGACCGAATAATTTACATTAAAAAGTCAAAGAGTTTTCGTATATTTTTACGAATTGACAGCTGTCACCCTTGCGTCAAAGTGACATTTTTGGATAACAAAACATATTGTAACGTATCGAGTCTGAAAATTCGTAATTAATTTGATTACGATTTTCGTTTTCTTGATAAAAGAAAAACACTTAATTTCAATTAAAAAAATCAAATAGTCTGAATATATACTTTCTACGAAATGACAGCTGTCATCTTTGCGTCAAACTGTCAACATTTTTATGCTATAAACGTATTGCAACACATTTTAAACAGTTGTGACGCAAAATTTATTGATTTCGATTACGATTTTTGTTTTCTTTGAAAAAAAATAAAATTAATTTGAATTGAATAATCAAATAGTATATTAAAACTATATCGAGTCTGAAAATTCGCAATTAATTCGATTATGATTTTTGTTTTCTTAATAAAAGAAAAACACTTAATTTAAATTGAATAAAACAAATAGCCTGAATATATACTTTCCACGAAATGACAGCTGTCATCTTTGCGTCAAACTGTCAACATTTGTATGCTATAAACGTATTGCAACGCATCTTTAAACAGGATTTGAACATTCGTGACGCAAAACATATTGGTTTCGATTACGATTTTTGTTTACAATAAACAATAATCCTTGTTTTAACTAATCATTCGGTAATTGGAAGTAAATCCGGCGCCAAAAAAAGAGAGATACGATAACGCGAAATTAGCCACTTGCGTTTTTCATCGACGTTCGCAAATCGACGAAAAAAACGAAACCAAAAATAAGAAATGCAGATGATCCGTTCAATCCTGGCGCCGCAGAGATCAAACGGCTATCGCGAATTGGCGTTCATTCATTTGCATCGCAACATTTGATTCCACTTCCTAATATATAAGAAGAAAAAAAACGATTGGAAAGATACGAGGAAAAAAAAACGAGTCTAATTTAATCCGGAGAGACGAAAGTCTTTCTCGCGTCGTTCAGGTCAATGTACCAAAACTAATTGGGATTCATTAAAGAAACGCAGGGCGTTTATTTTTTTTCTTCAATAAACTTTCACTTCGATCAATGAAATGATAACTGAAAACGAGAAGGATACAATAGTCCCTTTATGCAAAATCTGAAACTTTCCTTCAATTTGTTCTCTTTATCAATTGCATTTTGACTTCAAGTTAAACAACACGGTGACCTTTAATGTACAAATACTTCGCTCGAAACGGAAATTCGGGTTTTCCTTTTGAACCTTTTATCAGAAACAGGAACGGCCTTAATTAACAATTCGCTCTATCGTATTCAAATGAGTGTTTCTTTTTTTTGTTCGTTGTCATTCTGTTTTGACAAACAAACATTGTCGTTTTTGCATGTGGTGAGCAGATTTATCCCGAAAATCTTTCGGGTTTCCAAAAGAGGGTTTCGTTTCGTTTACCTGCCTCTCCTCCTCTTCATTCTCCTTTTGGGTACGGGAAGTTAAATCGTGCGTGAGTGAAAAATTGGTAGGGCCAGAGCCGAACGTTTATTAACGACTCGAAAAATTATACAATTTCGAACGAGAGATGCTATTGAAAAGATAGAAGGAAAAAACAATTATATTGTGTAATTGAAAGCGGCTCCGGGTTTTGTGGACGCTCGCATTCGGGTGTTAAAGTTGTCCGATAAATCGAAGGAGGCGGAGAGGATGAGAAAAGGAAATTGTATATATATAAAAAAAAAACTAGTTTCTTTCGACTAGTAAACAGTGTGCTGTTAGTTGGAGTTTAGTTTTACGTAGCGCAGCAGCGGATTCGATGAAAGACTTTATTGCTGCATTATTTTAAAGACTTGTACGTTCCGAAGGGTGGAACCGGTGAGGGTACAATGGCTTCCTCGAGATCTCAACCCCTTTCTCTCTATAAGTTCTCTTTAACTGCACCTAATTTCCCTCGCACGAAAACCTCACAATAGAGAAATTAAGTCAACCCTTCGCAGTTCGTCTGCGATTTCAACACCTTTCCATCACTCATTCAACATTCTTCAACTCATTTTTGTTTAAATTCATTTTAAACTTGTAGGAAGCTTTCGAATCTAAGAAAAAGACGTTTTGTTGTTAACAAAATTGCTAAATTGTTGAATGAATAACTTCTAATAGATGATTCGATCATATTTATTATAACGTACTAATTGTTATACTAAGAGTGTTTTTTTTGTGAGAACTGTAAAAAAGAGGTTGTTTTTCTTTCAATTAACTTGATAAATTAATAATAATAATTGGTACAAAAAATGAGCAAAAATTGAAAATTAATGTACAAAAAATTTAAAAAAGTTAAGTTACAAATCTATTAGTAGGCTCCTTGGAACAAAAATAACTGTTTTTGTCTTTAATCTGCATATTCAATGATGAAAATTAGCTTAAATTGTAATAAAATATAAAGAAAATTGAAAAAAAATCGGTTAATTTTAACATTATATAACAATGGTTATATCAGAATATGGACAATATAAGACATCGTCTAGTTTCATTACAATATACAGTGGTACCTCAACATACGAGTGTAATTCGTTCCGTAACCTTGCACGTATATCAAATTGCTCGTATCTCAAAGCAATGTTTTGTAAATGTACAAAAAGCAAAAAACGTGAACCCAAATTATCAAACTGAGGTGTAGTGTTCGATTCCTCGTATCTCAAATCTTGCTCTCATCTCAAAGCAAAATATCGCTCAAAACACTCGTAAATTAGAGCACTCGTATATCGAGGTACCACTGTATACTTAAAGTTGTATAGTGTACAAGAGTCAATATGAAAAAAGAAATGGAACAACTGTTTCAATTCGCTTATTAAAAGCTTATTACTGAGCAATGGGAAAAACTACAAATCTAACTATAATCTCACGAGGAAAGTTATAGTTTTGTCTGTAATTTGCAAATTGGATGATCTAGTTAGCATGCATAGTAATCGAGCAATTGCAGCAAACGTGGCATTAATAGTTTTAACAGACAGTTTGTTAAAACCATTGAAAAGGTGAGACTTTCAACTCTAATTTCAGTGGGAATTCACTAATTAGGTGGTAATGATCGAGTAATTGAATGAAACATAAACAATCTTCATCTACAAACTTTAACTCGAATTTGATGATTAAGGAAGCAAGAAATATCTTCAAATACAAAACTAATCCGTTCAAGGTTTTTTTCACTGAGATGCAGCTTTTTTTCTTCTTCAATTGGATTAACGATTTCGTTCGAGTTCCGTAAATTACATCATAGGTGAATCGCATCGACAAGTAGTGGTAATTAGTATCACTCGTTGCGAGATAAATTCTCAATTGACATTAATGCGTTAAGCATCTCAACCGACGTCCCAAATAGCTTTGATGCGATCTCCGAAAACCCGAGGTCGCACTTCCCCCAGTGAATTGACGATGGTGATGATGATGATGATGAAGACGAGGTTATCAGTCCGAGTTTAAACCCTTTCCTCTCCTCACCGAAACGAAAGAATCATTACACAGACGATTTCGTAATCTCAAATTTTGTTTATGTGTTACAAGAGATTAGGAAAGGATTCGGGGGTGGGGCGCGCCTCTATCGGATTCATCTCGAAAGATGTCGTTGCTTTTCGACAAGGCCATCTCGACGCGATGATCATCATCCAGAGCGTACTGCCCGGAACAATTGAATTGCATGTGACTGGACAGATTTTTTCCTCGAGTACATACAATCGAAACGAAACACGAAACTCAACAATAAACAACAAGATGGAACAAAAAACACAACAAGTTTTAAATTGGAATACAACAAAAAAAAAAGAGTATGGTAACAACAACTTCGACAAACAAACAAACAAACAATGAGTCTGCTGCGCTCCCAGTCAGTCAATGGCTCGTGGAGGAGGTTTCGTAACGCACGAAAATTGTGAGAATTCGGAGCTCCATTCATGGAAATCATGGAATGATCTTGCTTCCTTCTCCACTTAAATTGATGCATCATCTTATAATCTTCAGTTGTAAATCGATACTTTCAATTAGCAGAATGGTATAAGAAAAAAATGCGAAAAGTAAAAGCGCTTGATTTATCGCACGAGGCGAAAAGAAATACAAAGAAATAAACGAGAAATAACCGGAAAGGAACAATCGGCAATAAAAACGCAAAGGCGAGATCCATCATCGTAACCTTTTGCTTTCTTCTTCTGCGCTCCGCTCGGAATCAATCGCATTCGGATAACTCTTCAACTCAGCGAAAACTTTCAAATCCGCGCATTTCGAATCACAAATGTCAACTCTGCAATTTCACAAATAAACATAAAATTCGAAATTTTGTACACCTACTACTACAGCCAGGAAGAAATCTAATCTTAGATTCGCTTTGAATCTTCTTAAAGTTTCTTTTAAAACCAAGAAATGTTTAAACATCAATTATTAGACGAAACGGCTCATTTTCAATACAAATACTTAGGAATAGCAATAATCAATAGATGATCTTAAAACACAAATAATCTAATATCGCAAAATTTGAATCAAATTGTATTGAATTTTGCGAATTGATAAACGAAAGATAACTCCTTTATCTGTGAGAAAACTCACGATTACACTTGATTAAAGCATCTATTTTAAAGTAGACTTTAAATCCAGATTAGACGCAACGCATAAAAATTTTACATTTTTTTTTCCGCGAAATATTACTTATTTTTGTTTTGGATAAGAGCAATTTTGCAATTTCGTGTTCTATTTATTGTATGCAAATAACATGATATGTATTTAATTTAAAAGACGTTCGTAATTATCGTGATTCAGATTAAGAAAACATAAACATCGTTTTGTGGTTGGTTTTGCGCTGCAAAAGCAAATTTGATTATGGAAATAATTACAATTTTATTTGTTAACGAATTGCGTTCTTCCTGCCTCGAATTTATGAATTGTGGTAAAACAATTGAAAAAAAAACAAATCAAATTGCGTTTTTCCTGCCTCGTATTTATAAATTGTCGTAAAACAATTGCAAAAAAACAAACAATCATTAAAACAAAAATTTACTGTCAAAGTCTCAAATCAAGGTTGCTCATTTCTGTCACTGTCAAATAATAATCAAATTATTCATAAATTTGCTGTAATTAAAAAATGTTTCAATTAATTTGACTCATCAAATCGTATGATTTACAAACATTACAGACTTATTTTACTGTCATAATTTCAATGTTTTGATTACTCATTTCCCTCACTGTCAAATAATAATTAAATTATTAATAAATTTTGCATTTTTCGTAAATTAATTGTAAAATAACAATGTTGTTAATAATTAGAATCATGAAAACTAATAAATTATATGATTTACCAACATTACAAACTTATTTTTTTGTCATAATTTCAATGTTTGCTCGATTTTGATTACTCATTTCCGTCACTGTCAGATAATAATGAAATTATTAACAAATTTTTCATTTTTCGCCATTAATTGTAAAATAACAATGTTGTTAATAATTAGAATCATGAAAACTAACAAATTATGTGATTTACTAACATTACAAACTAATTTTATTGTCATATTTTCTCGATTTTGATTACTCATTTCAGTCACTGACAAATAATAATAAAATTATGAATAAATTCGCAGTTTTTCTTCGTAATTTACAACAATGTTGTACTTAATTTGAGTCATCAAAAAACTAACAAATTATATAATTTACCAACATTCCAGTCTTCTTTTGCTAAGAAAGTTTAGCTGTTTATCACAATACTGTTCACAGAGTTGTAATAAACTTTACTCGTTTTTTTTTTTTAGTTTTTGCAGCTAAATTGAAAATATTAAATGTTCTAAGTCATTTGAGTCATCAAATCTAATAAATTATATAATTTACCAACATTTTAGTCTTCTTTTACCGATAAAGTTTGAAATCATAGTTATTGTGTACTTAATAATAAAACTGTACATAAAGTTGTAATTAACTTTACTGATGATTTAAGTTTTCATCGCTAATTTAAACACAAATTATAAATATTCTAATTTGAGTCATCAAAACTAACAATTTATATGATTTTCCAACATTCCAGTCTTCTTTTACCGTCAAAATTTCGATCAATTGCTAACAAAACTATTCATAAACTTATTATAGCAACTTTACTCGTTTCTCACTTACTTTTTGTCGCTAATTAATATAAGTTCTAATTAATTTGAGTCTTCGAAACTAACAATTTATATGATTTACCAACATTCTAGTCTTCTTTTACCGTCAAAATTTCAATCAATTGCTAACAAAACTATTCATAAACTTATTATATCAACTTTACTCGTTTCTCACTTAGTTTTTGTCGCTAATTAATATAAGTTCTAACTAATTTGAGTCACCGAAACTAACAAATTACACGATTCACCAACATTCCAGTCATGAATTGAATTGGTTGGAAAACTCTATTATTATTATTTTTCCAACAAACCTAATTTATAATATTTCTTAGAATTAATTTTTGCTATGATATTTTTTTTTTTTTTTTGGTTAGTTCTTAATTGGTTTTAGTCGTCTAATATTACGTATAGCTAATTTGAAACACTTCTTTCGTGTTATTAAATGTTTTACTACTAATAACATTACTTCGGACACTTTACGAAATATGTTGAATGTAAACTTGAGTGGTTTTTGAGATCAAACTGAGATTTCGTTGTGCGCCCCAACTTAATCTACTACTGCGTTATGTGTACTATATAGATTCCAATTGGTTATTGTTGTAACCGAACTCCTTTTCGCTTGGTTTTGTTGTTGTTGTTGTTATTGTTACAATGAAAGAACGAGAGGCACCAATTCGAATTTCGGTGCAGCTGCATACAATAATAATAACGACGAAAACTCGCCGTCCCACGCCCGTTTCTCTTTCATAAACGCACTTAAAGCCTAATTGACAAAGCCTAATTGGGCATGTAGAAACTAGAAACACAGAGAGTTAGTTGATGTGCGCGAAGAGAGAGAGATCGCATAATTAAAGGCAAAGTAATTTGCTTAATGGCGAATTAGTTAGGGGGCAGACAACGAAACAATTGGATTTGCGGATCTCAATTCCGATTGTTGTTGTTGTTGTTGACTTACCACTGATTCGGGCTCTCATCGGTTCCCGGTGTTCTTGCTTCTTGATTTCGGATACGATCCGGGGGGCTCTTCCAATCGGAAGCTTATCAAATCCAACAACATAGGCGGGCGTTGCCACTAACATTTTCGTCAACTTTTTCGGGTCCGCTCCTTGTCGAACTTGGTCACAATTCGGAGTTATCGCACGACACTTCGAGCACATCTAGCACGGGTTTCTCTTGCAACTGCTGTGTATAGACTGAATAACTCTCCGGAGCGCACTTTCCGTCTGCTGTTGCTGCGCGCGTTCGTGTTCTGCCTTCGACCCTCTTCGTTCGGCCGTTCAAATTCACTCGGAAGGGATTGTAAGGGCTAAAGTGCACGTCGAAAGTACCTAAAACGATCGAAGGGAATCAGCAAAACAGTGTTACGTGACCGGATGTCTTCCGGGTCTTTAACCACAATTGAGGTAACAACTGCACAATCATTACCTCACTTCCACGGAAAACATCCCTTTTTTGACACAATCGACCCCTTCAAACGTGTCTCAACATACGACAAAAGTTAATTTGTAAGTCAACATACATTTCAACAAGTCACAAAATATCAACTACACTAGATTTACAAATTTTACTTTAACACTTTACACATATTCAGTAATTAGGTTCTCAATTAAACCCCTACAGTTAATTAACCGAAATATTTGCTTAATTGAAAACAAATATCATTTACATAATATACAAATTGATTAATAACAAAGATCTTTTTCATAATTGCAACTTATTTTTGTAACTATGTTGCTAATGAGGTTTCTAATTAGAAAAAAATACAATTTTCAAGATAAAAAGTAATATTATCCACAGTTTTTAGCACATCATTTAAGCGAAAGTTATGAGAATTTTGCGAAAGTGCACTTTTTGTATATAAAAATTTAAATTTAAAATTGGAAATTTGAAAAGTGCATATTTTAATTTAACATTTACTAAATGAAAACCCAAAATGTTCAATTGATATTAAATAGCATAATTTACATAAAAAACACAAACAAATAATACGATTAACTTCGATTGTTCCTGAGGTAAGTTGATTCAAAATTTATGAATCAAACTTGTCGTGTTTCTCGAAATCAATGAATCACGCAACGCGAGGTGCAAATACGAAAATTGTAAGCAGTAATGAATGCAGACTACAAACACTCGATAGCATTATGAAGTTTACGATATTTTTTTTTCCATTAAGAATTTTCAGATAGGCCGTTTCTGGGAAACAGCTGAAGGATACCTCTCTTATCGTGGCATTACGTATCCGAGTTACTGCCAACAAGATACGGAAAACTATATTGACATAACTCATGGTAGTAATTGTTATTTAATTTATGGCAAATTTCTTCCGTTTAAAGACAATACATTTGTAATGAATTTTTCTTCGAATTTTTAATAGTAATAAACATATTTTTGGATTTGATCAAAATGACATACGTCAATTTTGTGACAGCTTGTTTATAGCAACGGGCTGTACCAAATGTCAATAAAAATAAATACCAATAAACAAAAGATTAACATAAAATATTAATCAAAGTTTTCCAAAATAAAGAAAATGAATAAATGTAATTAATATTTGAAGTTAGAATTTGTATAATCACAATGTATTAATGAAAATGACATATTTCAAATTTGACAATTGAAATGCAAATAATGATTGATAATGACATACGTCAATTATCTGACAGTTTGTTTATTGCAACGTAACTTATTAAAACAAATGTCTGATTACTATTGTAAGTTAGAAATTTGATTAAATTCAATAGATTTCACGTACGGAAAGGGCATTTTTTTCAATTAGTTAATTGAAATTCGAATTCAATGAACCTTGTTAATTCATTATTTATATTTTGATTAGATTATTCATAGATAAATTGACAATAGATTGAAAGATAAATAATTGATAATTTCGTATGTTTAGAGAGTAAAATAATTGAGAGTAAAATGAATAAATAAAAGTTAATTTAATTAATATTAGAAGTTAGAATTTGTATAATTACAATGTCTTAATGAAAATGACATATTTCAAATTTGACATTTGACAATTGAAATGCAAATAATTATTGAAAATGACATACGTCAATTATCTGACAGTTTGTTTATTGCAACTTAACTGATTAAAACAAATGTCTGATTATTATTGGAAGTTAGAAATTTGATTAAATTCAATAGATTTCACGTACGAAAAGGACATTTTTTCAATTTGTTAATTGAAATTCGAATTCAATGAACCTTGTTAATTCATTATTTATATTTTGATTAGATTATTCATAGATAAATTGACAATAGATTGAAAGATAAATAATTGATAATTTCGTATGTTTAGAGAGTAAAATAATTGCAATTGAAGCCTATTAGGAGAGAGAGAAAGGGTTCACGTCAGCAGTATCGTTAGCTGCAAAATAAAAGAAAGTCGGTTGTCAACAGTTACCTGCCACGAACAATCGAAATCTCAAAACAAACTATCCACACAACAAAACACACACACACACTTTTGTCAATATCAAACGATGAATGAATGAATCAAACAAAAAAGTAAAAAGCCGAACGTCGATTTGCGCATTTCGAAACCCCTTTCTTGTGCAAACAGAAAAACATACCGGGGTGACGGTATTTTCCGTTTTGGAAAATCGTTTAGGGGTCGATTCGAGTCGATCCAACATTAATCGTCGAGCTGAATGAGAAGACCCCATCATCATTCCAGTACATGAAAAATCGCCCGTGGAAAGAAAAAAGGGTGAAGCCATTTCATCCCCCTTTTGTCCGGTTTTCTTTCGGGTCCGGTTCACCAAAAGAACAAAATGAAAGAATCTCAGAAGACGCAGTTTCCCATCATCTCCATACCCGTCCATCCTCGGTTCGGTGCTCAGTACAATTTTGATATATGCACATAATTGATTTCACAAATCATTTAAACCCGTACTTTACTCGTAATTATTCGATGCTTTAAACGCTTTCACGAATACCTTTTTCATTTTACAACTGGTCAATGGCAAGGCTTAGTTTTTGCTGACAAAATCTTCAATCAAGTATTCTGGATTTTGTTTATTACTGTCAAATTGAGCACGAACACTCTTAATTTGACTACTATTTCAAAGTCAAAGACTTAAATCATGTACACTCGATTTTATTTACTTTTGTTAAATGTCAAATGATCAAGGAAAATGGCAATGAAAACTAATGGTTTGACAACCAATCAGTGTACGCTTTTGTTATGTCTTTGCTGTCAAAATCTTAAATCTTATACACTTGATTTTCTTTACTGCTGTCAAATGTCAAATGATGGAATAAAATGAGCATAAACACTTTGACTTTGATAATTAATAAGTGTATGTTTTTGTTTTGTCCAATACTTAGATCATGTAAACTCGATGTCAAATTAGCATTAATACCTTTCATTTGACAACTAATCACATTGCGCTTTTGTCTTTTCTTTGTTGTCAAATCAAGTATGTTCGATTCTCTTTATTGCTGTCAACTGTCAAATAATGGAGAAAACATGATCGAATTAGTAACGCCAAAATATAAAATCGATTGATTAATCCTGCTCGTGAATAACAATAACCTAAAGAAAGGGGAGTAAGGGTGCTCCTCTGCATTCGAACCGTGCAAATTGCGTTTCGAGGTGTGAGAATTTTCGGCGTCTTTTCTTCTTTGGTTGCAGATAGCCGTCAAGAGCTGTTTACCATCACAAATGGGCACATCTCGTCGCAGGGGGATGACGATGCAGCAGACGGTCGAGGGTTGATTGAGTCGCAGACACGTATTGAAATAAGAAGGTTTTCGTTCTTTTCCAGGGCCAAAGGACGGATTAACGCAACACGCATTCACTTGCGTCACGTTGTAACCCCTTCTTGCTTACGCCCACCGTCGTTGAGGGCCGTTTTTCCAGCATCCCATTGTTCAGAAATAGAACTTTACAGCGTGATTTCCGTTAATGAATTGGGCCTTTTATTGTTAGAGCTTCCACATGCAACTGCAACTGGATTCGATAAAAATAGAAACGTAAGCATATGCCTTTTAGTCACAAACCCTTCCATCATCACAAATATCAATACTTTACCAAACACATAATAGCATTCGTTTCAATTTCAATCGATTTCAAGAAACAATTATGAAATATGACATATGTCAAACTATTGACACGTCATATTTAAAGGAACAAATTATTACTATTTGAATATTTAAAGTTTAATTAAAAACAAAAACAAAGTAATTCATCTACCGATAAAAATACAAACGTTACAATGAATGCATTTGTTTCAATTTCAAATTTCATAATATTTGACATAAAACATGACATATGTCAAATTATTGACGTTTGTCATATTTATGAGCAATGAGTCCATTCAACTACGAACGATTTATCATTATAACTTAATGACTGTCATAAATCAGAAGTTTCCTCTTGCAAATTGTCAACAATCCTCATTGTCCTTTTACTGACTCCGATGAGTTCGTCAGAAGGCAATAAAAGGGAATTAGGAATTTCGATGCACAACGAAATTTAAGGATACGGATTAGTGAGTAGAGAGCGGTGGATGAGGAAGAGGAGGAGGAGACTACCGTTTTCAAGTAGATGATTTAAGAGGCGAAACTGTAATTTTTAATACGCTGGCGATGATGATTTTCTGAGCCGCACTCCGACCACGTTTATTTGGGTCAACAATTAAAGGAGTCCGCTTCGTTCGCTCAATCCAGACGTTCGAAGACCAAGTCTGTTCCTCCAGATCAAAAAACGCATTCCGCAGCGAATTGCGCAACGAAAAACGAAAAAGAAGTGGAATGTTATGGGCACGAAACGCAAGTGCCCAAAATGCAAATGCGCCCATTCGTCGAATTTGGATCGTCGTCCACTTATTGACCAAAATCGATTGATTTAGTGCGTTCGTAAAAACGTCGATTTAATGGACCCAACGCGTTTGTCTTCATTCGTACGTAATTTACTGAATTGCATTCGATACATTCCAGCTACGTGGTAATCGGCGAGTAATGTGTCGTGGCGAACCTAATTGTGTTTGCGCAAGCCAAACAATGTGACAAGAAGTATAGTTTTCCGTTCGCAATTCAACTCTTGTCAAATATTTGAACTCTAATGTCAATTTAAGATATGCAACAAATCTAAAATCCAAACAATTTTCTCGACGAAAAACTTCAACATATCATTTTCTTTTTACTTATATTTTATGATGATACAATTTATTGGTAAATCTTATGGCAATTTTGACATAAAAAACGTTTACATCCAATTGAATTTTCTTATTTATATAAAACACGATGCGTTAAGTCCTACGGTTCTTTTTTTAATAGTTTGCCTTAATTATCATTACATTGCGTGCTCGAACTTAAAATAATTCGCACAGAGAGTACAACGTCCTTAAGAATGGAAAAAATCGAATTCCGAAGATTTCTAAAACCGTCGAACTCATCCGATTATGCAAACTCCGCGAAGAATGCATTGGGCGCAGTTAATGTAATCCAATGGTATTCTCTTAACGTTGTGAAAAAAGTGTTAATTTTCGCACCACTTATTGATATTTGAAGTGTGCAAATTGTACATTTCGTGCGTAATTAATTGAGAAATTCGTTGTGAAAATTATACATTAATATGTAATGATTTCTATATTGAATACGAAATTTGAAAGTGGAAGAAATGTATAAAGTTTTTCTACAAATTATGGATGAAATCAACAATGAGCTGTCATTAATTGTTATATCAAATAATGACAGCTCAGTGCCATTCATTGTTATGTCAAATAATGACATCTCATTGTCATTCATTGTCATGTCAAATAATGACAGCTCACTGTCATTAATTGTAATGTCAAATAATGACAGCTCACTGTCATTCATTGTTGTCATTTGTGGGGTTAATTATTTTAGGTATCAAATTGCAAAACGAATATTCAAATGTCAAATATCAAATCGAAATTCGAAAACACTCATTAACTTTTAATTAATTGATTAATACATATTGACTAATAAAATGTATTGAGATTTTGTAAAATTCGTTATTAATACGATTATTTCATCCATATTTTAAATACGTAATTTCTAAGTGGAAGAAATTCATAATCTTGTAGAGTAATGGATGTAATTGAAAACGAGCTGTCATTATTTGACAGAACATAGAATGACAACTGTTGTCATTTGCAAAGTACATTTTAGATATCAAATTGCAAAATTCAAATGTCAAATTGAAATTCCAAAGCAAATGTCAAACATTAACTATTAATTAATTTATAATTACAGATTCATTAAAAAAATTCTAATGAAATTTTGCAGAAAGTAGTATTAATCCAATTTTGTGTATTGTTTCTCTTTAGAAGAAATTAAGTCTTAACTACATCGAAAATAATATTCTTCGTGACATATGTCATAATTTAGTGACTTAAGTACGCTTTTTCGCCTAGTAACATGGGACCTCTTAGTGTCATAGTTAAAAAAGACATTTTTAAACCTAAGGTGTCCAAAAGATGAAAGTTGGGTAGGTCAGCCTTACGTCAAAATAATGACAGTCATGTAGCGAATATTATCAACTTGAAAAACGTCACATTTTATGAAATTTTATGTACAAATCGACCGGTATTTAACTTTACCAATTCCAGTTTCAGGAATTTGTAACTCTTTGGAACAAAATCAAAATGAAAAAGCCTTATGTCAAAATAATGACAATCATGTCATCAACTTGAAGAACGTCAAATAGCATAAAATCTGACTTTGCCAATTCCAATATCAGGAATGTATAACTGTTGGGATATCACAGGTGAAACCTGCATAGATTCTGCGAAGATTTCGAACCGTGACAGGCGGAGGCCGCTTTCGATCATTTATGTAACAACGATATTTCCATGCAGTGCGCGTTTTTAATTAGGAGATTTCATTATGTTGCCCGTAAGAGTGCCGCAACGAAACCGGCGAATTCCGTGCATTTTTTCATACGCTCCAAACACGGGACAAGGAAACGCAAAATTCTAGGAAACGGCCGCATTTCCAAGTATTGCGCACAATCCGATCGCTTCCGGCCTTCTCTTATCTAACGCATTAAAAAAAAAAGAGGAAAGAAATAGACCAAGAAACAGAAGGGAATAGCAAAAAAATGAGCATTGTTTTTTAGGGAAAGAGATGATAAGGTTTCCGGGTTCACAGCAGGCGATCCAAACTGAGGAAGACTTCTCTTTGTTACAGCAGCGAGTTATGATGGGTGGTATGTTCTAATTGCAGTGTGGGTCAGGTAGAAAGAAACCCGGTGGAAGTCATCGGGATGTAATAACCTCCGATCTAGAGGGAAAGTCGCGTTCGTAATCGTAACAGTAACACAAACAACGCATCATCAACATCGTAATTTCAATAGATTTATACCGACGTTTATCGTTCCATACCTTAAGAAAACGAAGGAGAACACGTTCCTAGTGTTATTAAACACTGTAATTACCTGCAGTTAATTACCGAAATATTTCATTTGCTTTTCGGGGGTTGACTCGTTTCCTTTATTTTTTCCTGTTTCTTATTCTTGTGGCTCTTAATTTTCGTGTCATCATCAACAAGAGGCATTTCATTTTTTTGAATGGTCTTCTAACTAATTATCATTACGTGCATGACTTCGGTCTAGAATTTACTAGATTGAATTGAGAATTCTGGTCGGCGTTTCTTCACTAGATAGAAATCATAACTCAACGTTTAATAAAGACACTACTGAATAGAACGACGAGGAATTTCAAACGTTTCGCGGAATTGCAATATGAACAATTACACTTGAAATGTCTTAAAGCTGCAAACTTAGTCCTAATTGTAAATCAAATCTGCTTTATAATCCAAAATTTGTTATTTTCAAATAGCTAAAATTCATAAAACTAAGTATTCCTACTTAAAGTAAAAAGTTAAGTAGAAGCAGGTAATAATTATAAGCAGTTTATAGAATGTTGTAGTAAGTTTCTTAAAATTGACTTACTGATTTATTGTAAAAGGTAATATGTTATCTGTGTAGAATTTCTATTCATTGAAATAGAAATTTGAAATTTTCGATGTTTTTTGCAATTTTTGAGAAATGTATTTTGATTTAATTACTTTTCATTGTTGCATTCGAAAGTCCATCTATTTCCTCAAATATTGATATACAATATGTAATCTAATAGAGTTGTACATCTCAAGATATTCGTATTTTTTGATAAATTTTTACGTATTTTTTGCAATTTTTAAGAAATCGATTTTGATTTAATGACTTTTCATTGTTGCATACGAAAGACCATCTATTTCCTCAAATATTGATATACAATATGTAATCTAATAGATTTGTACATCTCAAGATATTTGCAATTTTCGATGAATTTTTTATGTTTTTTGCAATTTTTAAGAAATCGATTTTGATTTAATTACTTTTTATTGTTGCATTCAAAAGACCATCTATTTCTTCAAATATTGATATACAATACGTAATGTAATACATTTTTACATCTCAAGTTATTCGCATTTTTTTGTAAATTTTTACGTTTTTTGCAATTTTTAAGAAATCGATTTTGATTTCATTACTTTTCATTGTTGCATACGAAAGAC
>JAFMTC010000176.1:0-87849 GCA_018845635.1 Nicrophorus orbicollis
CAGATCCAAGCGACAGATGTGGCTCGCGCACCGAGTATAACATATCTATAGCGCGCTCTGCCAACGGCACTATTTCCTGCAGAAGAGCTATCAATATAGAGATCCATAATAGAGTTGTATTATTTCGACATCCTGACCACCATTCCTAACAAAGTTATATAACCTCAATATATACGTCACAATCTAATTTTCGTCCCATGTGTCAGTCAGGCTGTATATGCTTTAAACCAATTTTTAAGTTTAATGCTTAAATAATTTATACATGTATAAATATAATTGAAAATAAGTCACTTCTTTTATATTATTTAATATTAATAATCATTAAAAATTATATAATTATATTCTATTCATCAAACTTGGCTCCACCATATGGTACACCCCCAGTTAGTGATTATAGGTCTGATATGCCTCCAATCAATGAACAAGAATTTGAAGATATTATGTCGAGTAATTGTAGGGTGTCTAGCTCTGCAATTGCCAGTGCAGTATCTGATGCAGCAGCTGGTGAATATGCTAGTGCCATTGAAACATTGGTTACAGCTATCTCGCTGATAAAACAATCAAAGGTTTCGAATGACGACAGATGCAAAATTTTAATAACTACGTTTCAAGATACCCTACGAGGTGTTGAAGATAAATGTTACAGTTCAGGCAGAAGAGACACATCAAGATCTCGAAAGACATAGAAGAGGTGGAAGACGAGACAGATCAACATCCAGATATAGGGAACGCAGCAGAGAAAGGGAGCACGACAGGGACTGAGAACGTCATCGAAAACAACAGTCTGTTGCATGTCGATTATAAGTTTTGTACTGCATATCTCTATGCCATTTCAACAGTTTACTAGTAATTAATAAAAAAAATAACATACTAAACAGTCAGATTGACTTGCCTTCAGACTAGAAGCAAGAAAATGATGTTCTTTACTTTTCTAACTTGGCTCACTAGTATATGTCAGTTGAATGCTGAGATTCAGTCATGAAGGGTCATGTACCTTGTACATACTGGAGGATACAATTTGCAGATTTCTACATTTATATCTTAAATAAAATGAAAATTTCCATTTAATCGATGTCTTCTGGAAAAATCTCAACAACTATTTCTTCAGTAAATGCGACATCTTCATCGACAAATAAAATATTCTCTTTAATTTCTGTTTCAGTTATATTCATTGGGATTTATTTTCACCTGTTCTTCAATATTATCAAATAAGAATTCACTCTTATTAATGTTTAAATTCTTAGTTGGAATAGGCATATCCTCTTTATAAAAATGAGTTCGTAAAGAATTAAAATGTAGATTGCATTTTCTAATATTTTAAAAAAATATGCACTGGATTCATTTGTAACAATTACTTTTATTACAAGTCTTGATAAAGACCAAAATATGTTTAATAGTAATAATTAAACTTATTTGGATCAGTACAAAGTCTCCTAAAAATAGTCGAGCAGCCGTAGTTCCAAATGTAAATGAAACTAGTTTCACTAATGTCCGCAAATAAAATATTATAAAGGAAAAGTAAACCCAGCCAAGCGGAAAATCTATTATTAGTTTCAAATTTCAAACTATTTGGCGGTAATGCATGTGGCGGCGCCAAGTGAGTTACCGAGTAAATAACCATGCGCCACCACGGCCAGAAACAAACAATTTTTCATAACACTGTTACTCCCTGGTTGTTACTGTCCACATATTTTTCATGAAGGACAAATGCTCCAATGTCTTGTTCATTACTTCACACTTGGCGTGAGTAGATTATACATGTGTAGTTATCGTTCGTTTCGAAACTTATACGTTCATTATTTATTCTAAATTATCGAAATGGAATCAGCAATTTCAGATCCCATTTACAACTGAAATTACCGCCGAAAAAATTTAGGTTTCTTGACCGAGCAACCTTTTGGTCTCACTGGGGTATTAGTGATATTATCATCTAATTTGAGTAGTATTTTCATTAATTGATTTGCAACATAACATATAATAATGATGTAAAGATGAAACGACTACACAACCAAATTTAAATTGAATTTAGTACATATATTATAAATATTTTTATATAAAATATACTTAAAAATGAAATAAACTTATCAATATAATTATCAATAAACTAAAAATGCAAGCATTTATTATTGTATTATATATCCTATCGGTATTTAATCAATCATATTCTAATGCATAACAAATCTGAAAATCTTGGTAGTACTCCAACAATTAAAGCTAATTTTGCTGAATCTATTGGTGTTTTTACAGATTGATCTAGAGAATCTGAATCTGGCATCATCTACAAAATAATACACATAATAAATTAATATACACAAAATTTAAACATTATTTTTTACCTTATCAGCAACATGTTTTACAATCTGCCCCTCTCCATTTACATAAAATGATGAAAAACCATCATACCAACTGCAACATACAAATAATTAATATAATACATTTTAGAGCAACTTTATTAACTTCACTTCTCAGATTTATCAAATATTCCTTTATAGTTCCATAATTTATACTTCCAAAACAGAATCATCACTTTTAGACCAGACACTCCACGAATCCTCCACCGTACCTTAATAGATGAATCCTCAGGGTTTTTGGTAATTTTGATAATTTCTAATTTGACATAAGCATATTTAAGGTGCCCCATTACTCTTATTAATGACATTTGTTTAACATAAGGAAATATACCACTTAAAATAATAAATGTAATTAATTGCAATATTTATATATGTTTTGTACATACACAGTTTTAGTCCCTCTAATGTTATTCTCAAAAATTACATCTTCGTGATAAATACTATAATCCAATGGTTGAACAAATAACTTGGGTAGACTTTCACTTAAAATTCTATATACCATTTCCAGCTGACTATCAGATGGTTTTTCATTAGATGCATTTGGCTGTGAACCTCTATGTACTAACTCTTGTTTTTTAATGTCTACTACTCTGAGCACAATACTATCATTATTTGTATTGATATGAGTATTTATATCTATATTTCTCACATTAAATACATTAGCTAATGCATATTTGCAATATTGTGCATATGAGAACTGAAAATCAAAGATATATGTGTACATATATATATATATACATATCAGATATATGGATATACATGTGCATATATATATATATAATGGCATGTATTTACATTATATAATTATATAATCCCTACAAAGCAATTACTAACCTGATTTATCCTAATTGGCTGTGAATAGTAATTGGGGCTACAGATGTTTCTTGTAACATGCTGCTGCTTTAATGAAAATGTTCTTAGATTAATAAAACTGGTACCAAACTGACGAAAACCCATATTCATCTTCCTAATTAGAACAAATTGAAAAGAATCATAAAATTTTACTTTAAATAAATATTTTTTTCTGGTTCAAATTATACTTCATGGAATCTAGGGTTATACTGAATTGACAGTTAAAAATGACAATATAATATGGATAGGCAACTTTATGTATATTTCATTATAATTTATAGAAACATTTAATTAATACTATAATTTCTGGAGTCATTTCGCATGAATGAGTTATTGCAAACACTAACTTGTGCAGACATCTGGTAACAGTCCCACACAGATTTGGCCTAATATGTAAAAATGTGAAATACCTATGTATAAGTTTCAGCATGATAGTAGCAGCTCTTAGGACATCAAAAGAGTATAACTACATCCTATATTACATCTATATCCATGCTCAAATCTATATAGATGGCTTGATAAGAATGCAACCCACATTAGCGGAGTATTGTTTTTCATACCATCAGCAGACTCAACAAAGCACCTATATCCGAATGTGTTATCTGTCTTCGCAACAGAACTCTAATAGGGGGTTTACTGATTAGAGTTTGGTGGATTTCTTCACATATGGGTTTAAGGAGTAATGATATGGCAGATGAGCAAACCTACAATATACATCAAGTAAGTAACAGATATTGCGATACATTATACAGACCTGGGCAAAGGAGAAAGAAATAAAAAATTGGCACAAAAGAGTAAGAAATACCACAACAGCTTTTAAATCATCTTGATGAGTCCTGGTTTGAAAATATCTTATTAAACAGGACATCAACCTATGATTTTATGTTTCTAGTCACCTGCAATCATTTATGCCGAAACTATGCACAGCCCAAATGAGGAAAGTGGAGGTATGGATGAAGAAAATAATATAAAAAATTATATGAGCACAAATGAAATTTTAAAAAAGCATGTTATTTTCCGTACTCTTTTAGGTTCTGCTTTACTAGGGAACTGATAAAATTTTACCAGGTTTCAACTGTACAAGGATATAGCCTAGAGCAAATTAAGATCACCTAGGGCATAGGCCATAAATGCGAAGAGTAGGGTATAAAGAAACCTCAAGGTTAAACATATAAATTATTAAAATATTTACTAAACATTTCTGATTTTTGTCCATTTATGTTGTTAATTCATGTTTGTTTACAACTTCTTCGGATTTTTAAGTCCCAAACAAAAATATTTCCTTCCAATTACCAACCAACTTCTAAATATTCCTTCAAGATCTTGTTTTGTGCATTTCAATATATTTTCATGAATACATATGTATAATTTTTTATTCAGAATAAATTTAAGTCGAAACACTATATATTGGAAATATTAGCTTTATTATATATTATTAAGTAAATAAACATATTTATTAAAATGAATCACAAAAAATAATTATTTAAAAATTTGTTAATATAATTATTACTTTTGGCAGTGTACATTTCTATAACTCAGGCAAACATTTTTATATTGTTAAATCCTCCCAGTCTTCTTTTTCTTTTGGGGTAAGTAAAACGTTAATAGTTGAGATCGACGATAAACAATCATGACATTTTGGTGCGATTGGGTTATTTGTTATATCTAAAATCTGCAAAGATGGTGCCTCCTGTATATCATCAACCTCTATTTCTGTAAATAAAAACAAAAAGCTTTAAATATATCTATACAATTTATTATAAACATACTTTACCTATTATATGATTATGACTAGCATTAAGGTTTTGTAGATTTGGGATCTTAAATATAGCATTTGGAAGAGAAATGAAGGTATTATTCGAGATGTCGAGGTTTATAAGATTTTTCAAATCTGCAATCTCATCTGGTAGTTTGGATAACTGATTATGAGATAACTTCAGATCCGTAATAAGACTGAATTTCAATGCAAACTTGGGCGTAATTTTCGTAATATCATTGCTACTTAAGTCACATGACTGCAGCTCTGTATTTCTCATTAGATGGTAAACTGCATCAGGAACTTGCATCAACTGGCATTCAGATAAATCTAAAATAAAAAATATATAAAACTCATGGCTTTATATTTTTACAAAGAATAGTTATTGTAAACATGTATCTTTGTTAGTATTTTTAACCTTAATAGTATTCATAATTATTATTACATAAATAATTTTCTTAGAGCTCACAAGAATTTTTGACGACACGAAAAAAATATAAATTATGCTTGGGTATAAGGGATATATATATAATGCGGAATTGCTTGAATCAATAATTAAACTTAAACGACACACTTAAGAAATTATGCCTTGGATTTAATTAGAAAATAATAATATTTATTGCAACAAGAACCACAAGAAAAATATTAATTGAAAATAATGGAAATACAAAGAGGAGAAAAATAAAATTATTACTAGAAAATAACATTCTTTTTAAATTTTCTCTGCACATCAATTTCATTCATGATATACCAGAGCGGCACAACAATAATTATAGTTGTTTATTACTTTTTGTCCTACTTTGTAAATACAATTGAATCTCGGTTGTAAAACAGTTGAAAATCATTTTGATTTTATGTTCGACAAATAATGTTCTAGTGTATTACAAGTGAGAGTATTATTAATTTCCTCAAATCCAGGTTACAGAATATTCCACTTTCTTTATGCCATGAGTATCGAACTTGCAACCGTCGTATCAAAATTGGTTATACAAAGAAAGACATATACATTACGCAATAAACCATCATTCAACATACATCTAACTATTATTTTAATAATTTCACTATTAACATAATATATACCATATATTTTTAAATTCTTGATATACCTAAACGTGTGTCTCTTAAGAATAATTATATGACAGCTTACGTTTATCTACGTAATGCGTAAAAAATATAAAAATAGAATGACTTCTCGTCATCGTTATATATTTCCTTGTACCAATCTAATTAATATTGTTGTTCATTTTTGAGTATTTCATATTTTAATCATAAACATTAACACAAAACAACAGTATTGCATTAATTAAATTGCGTTTTATCATATAAATATACTAAAACACTTGAACAATGTTAAATTTGTATTTAATTATTAGTACATCTCCAATAATTTCTTATACCTATATTTTTAATAAAGCAAATCTATATTACCTAACTGTTTTTTTTCTACCGCATCTTCACATCTTAAAATGACACGTGAAACAGCTGATGCCATATTGGTACGGGTCTCAACATACAATGAAGCTCCGGCTAATACTAGTCTAACTCGTTATTTTTAACTTGGTAAATTTATATTATGCATTTAAATAATTTTACTTCATTGGTTTCTCTTATTGTATTTTAATCTACAATTCTAATTCTAATACTAGTAACTTCTTATATCTATAATCCCTATTAATCCCTAACATTAACATGTGCTTCAATAACTTTAGTAATGATAGCACAATTTGATATATTTAAATGCTACTTTTTTAATGATTTTATTAGTTTTTGCTTAGAAACTAATTGTCCATAAAAACATATAAAAGTTAATTATCTATGCCTATCAAATTTAAGGCAGAGTAACTGAGTCCCAGGCGTGCCATGGCAGATTTGGATGACAAGTGGGAAACCTGGTAACTATTAACTGCTATTAACCAAAACAAAATTACATAAAGTCAATATATACTTTACAATCTATTTTTCTTGTTATAAGTCAGTCATATGTCTATGATATGACGTAGAGGATATCAATATTTTATAAGTATAAACGAAAATGGCAATGCAACATTTATTTTCAGATTGAAATTTTAAATTATTTGGCGCTAATACATGTAGCGACATACAGTGAGTTAAGGAGTAACTAACTATGTTATATGCGAAAGGTGCAAATCTCACCAAAAAAGCTAAACGAGATTTTTCGGTCTTTACCAGATTTGTAATCACCAATCAGCTGAAAGTAGTGGTACCGAAATGGTACAAGAAACATCATTCAATTATTTTTCATTCTGAAATTAAAAGAATGTATGCAACTTTCCTTACTGTGTATATGCCAGTCTAATTCCAAATCAGTATACATCCGTGGTAGATAAACTTCGAAAGCGGACAGAAATAAAATAGTAAGATAAAAAAAGTCCTTACTTTTATTTCAGGCGACTCATAGCCGAATGACTTGAGTTGTCGTACGCAAAATTTGGGGTCCCGGGTTCAATCCCTGGTACTTCCAAATATTTGCAGCCATCAAAATGAATTAGTTGTTAATGGTCAACGGTTCCGAACAAGTGTCTGCAACAACGTGGTGATTTGCTGAACGTCCGATTTGGATAGATTGACAATATCATTGCAAAAAGACAAAAAAAACTTTTATTTTATATTTTAACATAATAATAGTATAATAAAAAATAAACAAAAGAAAATGCTATTGCTGCAACAATTTTTTGAACTAATTTGATGAATTTCGAAAATAATTGAAAAAATAAACTTTAAATTTCGGCCTACCTTTCTGTTGTTGTTGTTGTATTTAAAATTGAATATTTTTGTTTATTTTAAATTTCTTTATTTTAGTAGTTATTATATTTTAATTTGTATTTTGATTCTTTCGCCAATAAATTATATTTTTATTTTATCAACTTTAATAGGTATTGGGGAACAGTTGACAATAATTTAAATTTAAATAAATAATAGTAGTACACAAAATCTTTTTATTATCTTGTATTTTTTCCAATACAGTCTGCAAATGACCGCAATTTGAAATTATTAATTAAAAAATAATCCGAAAAATGAAAATTAGTAAATAACAATAATAAACTTTCACAATTAATTACATGCAAAAATAGTTATAAACTTATTTATTTCAATTAAAAAAAACACAATTTTCTTCCTTACCTAAATTATTGTTTACTTGAGCTTCATTACATCTCCCTACAACACGTATGATAGCTCGTCCGGCTAATCTTGTGCAGATCATCATAGCTCCCATTCTTGGATCAGGCACATTATTGGCCTGATTGGTAATATCTTCACCAAATTGAGATGGTGGACGCATTTTACACGAAATAATAATAATTTAACGTTTTTCACCCAAAGCAAATACAAGTTAAAGCTCCTGAGAAAATATTCGTTTATACAATGTACTTTTGGTTTCACTTTTGAGCGCGTACTACCACCAGCAAATGTATTAATTTCACAACGGTACGCTCTCTTTTATTAATTCTTCCCCACTCTATATTATGGATCTGCTTTGTTTACATACAAAGTATACGCAGAGTACAGACATAAAAATAATAAACATGTACGTTATAATTAAAAATATATTTTCAGGTTGAACTTGAATTAGTATTTTTCTCCTATAAGAGATATCATATAAAAAATATAATCCTATATAAAATAATATTTATTTATGTTCCAACCATTTAAAATAATTATTTACATTTCCTTTGTTGATGTTCCTGGAACTGATTTTATTTTCAAGCATAAGAAGTCAAAAATACTTTTACGTTGGAAGCAGAAGTTGAACCATTTGAAAAGTTGTTTTTTTCAAAAATATTTTTCAGATATGTAAACACTACAATGAATATTTATATACCCAATATTTTTTATTTTAAATGCAATTGGACATAAATGCATAGACTCTCTTTTCGTTAAATGAAGGTCGGAAGAACGAGAAGCGCTTAGCTATACCATATTTCCGCATTCAAGTACATCGTCCTTATGCGGATATATATATAAATGCGCGTTTGTGTTTGGCATAAAGGCCATGTGCGGACGTAAAGTCTATTTATAATTGACCGTTTGGTAAGTTGCCAAATTTGCCAAGTTTCCTCCAAGAAAAATGAAAATGTTTGGTACTTAATTTTATCTCAATGCGCAATTTGGAATTTCCGTAGAAATGTAGAAAAAATAAATTTAATATACATTACATTTGATTTTCTGTTTTTTATTGCATTTTTTAAAATATTATTCATATGACGACAAAATGCTTCAAAAATATCTAAAACTCTCCGTGTTCAATAATCTAAATCCAATAGACAAAGGTATTGAATATTTATTAACTTAAATTAATCATAATGGGAGGAGAAGAAATGTCAATACGAATTTCTTATAAAATAGAAGAGTTAACTCAGATTACAAAGATAAGAGTTTTAATGATTTATATTTAGTATTTCAGATCTTCTAATAATTCACTATTATTGACAAATTTTTATAACAAAAATGACATGTCATTTTGGCATTTATTTATTCAGTTCTATTTTTTGCAAATATGCCACCACCGTATGGAGCTGCTGGAATTCAAGATCCTAGATTAATGAAACATTTTCAAGACTATGAACTATATCTAAGGAAGGCAAGAAAAGAATTTGAGATGCGTTGGTCATCAAACTTTTGTGCAAATTCAGATATTTCTGAATTTATGATAATGAGAACATTGGGATCAGGAGCCTTTGGTAGAGTCTGTTTGGTCAAACACCGTCAGCGTGAGAAAACATACGCAATGAAAATGTTAGATAAAAAGCATATTGTTAGAACAAAACAAGTCGATCACGTCCATTCAGAAATTCGAATAATGGATGCTATGAATTTTGAATTTCTGGTAAAACTTGAGTACTATTTCAAAGATAATTGCTATCTTTTTGTGTTAATGCCTTATGTAAGCGGAGGTGAAATGTTTGGACATTTGAGGAAACTCAGAAAATTTGATGAAAGTTTAGCTAAATTTTATGCCGCTCAGGTTATTTTAGCTTTCGAGTATATTCATTTTATCGGAGTTATTTATAGAGATTTGAAGCCAGAAAATATTTTGATGGATATTGACGGATACATTAAAATTACAGACTTCGGGTTTTGTAAGAAGATTGATGAACAGAGAACTTGGACACTTTGTGGTACGAAATGAACATATTAATACTAATAATTTGTTGTATATAATATTTAAATTATCATATTTTATTGAATTAGGTACGCCGGAATATTTAGCGCCTGAAATTATTATGAGCCAGGGATATAACAGATCTGTTGATTGGTGGTCACTTGGAGTTCTAATTTATGAGATGTCTGCAGGATATCCACCGTTTTATGCTAAGGATCCTATGAGACTATACGACAAAATTGTTTGTGGTAAATTTAGTTTTCCACAACATTTTTCCAAATATCTTCAACACTTGTTGGTGAATATGATTCAAGTCGATAGAACTAAGAGGTATTTTACTTTGCTTACAGATATGATACAGTAGAAATGTTATTGTTGCAATTCAATAGGAACGTTTTAACTGTCGTTAAATATAATACAACTGTTGTTGAGATATATAACTATTTGAAAGCGATATAGCTGATATTGAAAATAATTTGTGATTTAAAATCAATTTTGAAAAAGGGATTTCCAAATTTTTTACTTAAAACAATGTCAGATTATGTACTATAAAAATATCTACAGTTTGTGATTACTTTTTATATAAACCAAAATTAAAATTATTTAATAAAAAATATGTTACTAGTGTCCATACCAATATTTATATAATATTTGTCTATTACATTGAAACAAACATTTTTTCATGGGAGTCAAAATAAAAAGTCGATAATCAATAGTTTAAACCATAAGAAGTTTTAATACAATTATAGTTGATAGTGAAATAATATATTATACAATAGATAATTTCTAATACATAGATTACATATTGGTTTATAATTTTTAGATATGGTGTTTTGAAGAATGGAGCAAAAGATGTTAAATGTCACGATTGGTTCAAATCTGTTGATTGGGATGGTATTTTGATGAAAAGGATTAAACCATCCTACAGACCAAGGATAACATCCGCCGAGGATACGTCTAATTTTGATGAAGTAGAGGAACAGCCATTCCGTACAAATTCTGTTGAAGAATTCCCAGCAGAATTTGCCACTATTGTTGTTAAAAAATATTAATATTATTTTGTAGTCAACATTATTTAAGAGCCTCAAATGTTTATTTATATTTTATTAATAAATGAAAACGAAAAGTTATAATAATACAAATGAAGAATATTTTTTCTCTACTTATACTAAACGACATCATAATGAAATGTAATTAAAATATTTATATATTAAGAATCCATATTCCATAATTATCCACTGAAGAATATCAAACTACCAATGATTTATTACATATATAATTAAGATCAGATTATTTGTTCCAATTTCTGATCACTTAATAAACTGAGGAATATGTACAAAACAGAATGAAACTTTCTTCTACATTTAGTCATCATCGTCATCATCATCGTCAGAAATGTATTTTTTTGCGGAACGTTTACGACGTCCACCACCTTTTTTATTCTTCAATTTTATCTTCATTTTCACAGTGGAATCAGTATCGGATTTGTTATCATCATCTTCGCCGTCATCATCATCGCCGTCTGTTTCAAGACGTTGCTTTGCATTAGTAAAAACAGACTGTAGAACTATACTATCTTCATGAATTAATGAATTTTCTTCATTATATATCTGTGCATTTTGGCATAGTAACATGAAATCTCTTTCTAAATCCGCAAAATCTGTATACTAAAATATATACAATCAAATAAATATTAATAAATATAAATTTCATCTTAGCTTACCTTGCCCTCATCAATTCTATTGGCAATTTTTGTCATATCAATAGGTTTCTTAATAATGTCATAATAATCTGGGTAATCTTTTCTCGGCGGTATTTTCATAAATGGTTCACTCAATAATCTTCCATCGCTGCAAATATAAAAATTATTTAAGATATATTTCAAATTATTGTTGTTCATTTAAATACCTATCTGTATACTTTAAAACAATATTCATTAATTTTCTCATTTGTTTCTTAAGCTTTGAATCAATACTAGACTGTCCCCTGCGTCTTTTGCTACTACTGGTTCCAACTTCAGAATCAGAATCGTCTCCCCGTTTTCGTTTTTTGCGTCCTTTCTTCTTCTTATTAATTTTTTCTTCTTCTTCCTCCTCATCATCATAATCACCACCTTCGTCGATCGCTTTTAACCATTCTTTTTCCGTTAAGCTATCAGAATAATCTACTTCCTTTCTTTGTCTTGTACCTCTTCCTAAAATGCTCTCTTCCGGATCTTCGTATGCCCAACAGTCGACTTCATCATCTTCTTTAACCAGCCAGTCAGGCAATTCACTTTCTTCCAATAACCTTCCTTTTCTGGCTGATCCCAATTTGGCTTCTTCTCGTCTCCTCTCAAGGTCCATTTTTTGAAATATTTCAAACTCATTTTCAGAACGTGCTACCATTTGATTAACATTTTCATCGTCAGGTACTTCATTTTCCTCTTCTTCGTCATCGCCATCTTGATGAAGAATACTTTGCAAGAATTGTTGTCTCTCAGAACCTGTTGATTTTTGATCAAACATACCGGCTTGGATGACTTTCTCATCCATATTTAATTTATATCTTGCAGCTGCTAAAATTCGTTCTTCTACGGAATTTACGGTCATTAATCGCAAGACTCGTACTTCATTTTGTTGGCCAATACGATGCGCACGATCTTGGGCTTGAAGATCTTGGTGTGGATTCCAATCAGAATCAAATATAATTACAGTATCAGCAGTTTGTAAATTTAAACCCAATCCTCCAGCTCGGGTTGATAGCAAAAATAAGAAATATTCGCTATGTCGACTATTGAATTTCTTAAGCAAATCTCCACGATCTTCTGCTTTGGTTGTTCCATCCAAACGTAAATAACCAAATCCTCTCCAACTTAAATAATCTTCCATAATAGTCATTAATTGTGTCATTTGACAGAAAAGTAACACACGATGATTAGTTGCTTTTAACTTCGGTAAAATACGATCTAGCAATTCGAATTTCCCTGAGGCCCTGTATACATCAGGTCCTGAAATAACGCCACCCGCCATTCCTACATGATCACAATATTTCTCTTCGATATTTTGAAACATGAATGGATGATTACACAGTTTTCTGAGTTGCACAATAGTGTTCATTAAAGCTTTAGATCCACCTTTGCCTTTGTTTCCTTTCTCTGATCCATCTGTAAGTAAAACTCCTTTACTTTGCATATGTTTATAAAGAACACGTTGTAATCCAGACATATCGCATTTAATAATATATTCCACTTTGTCCGGAAGTTGAGATTCCACTTCCTTTTTGAGACGTCTGAGCAAAAATGGTCTTAATACTTTGTGGAGACGACGAATAATAAGTATAGTTTCTTCTTCATTTAATTCAACTTTCTCACCGGTTGTTGCAAATGGTGCATTAAACCATTGCTCAAATGTAGAACAACTTTTGAAAATAGAAGGCAATAAAAAGTTTAAAAGTGCCCATAATTCAGGAAGTTTATTTTGTAATGGTGTTCCAGTGAGTAAAAGTCTGTGTGGCGCTAAATAATGAGTATTCAAAACTTGCGTAAGCTTACAGTGATGATTTTTCATTCTATGACCCTCGTCAATAATCATATACTTCCATGGGAGTTTAGCTAAAACGCCCTTATCTTTGATTACATATTCATATGTTGTTAAAAGTACATTGAATTTAGTAGCTCTCATCTGAGATTGAATTTGTCTTCTACCTGCTGGTGATCCTTTATAAGATACAACTACTACTGAAGGAGACCACTTTTCAAATTCCAAAACCCAATTAGAAAGCGTCGATAGAGGAACAATAATTAAGAAAGGCCCATTAACTTTTTTCTTTTCCATTAAGTACGTTATTAGTGCAATAGTTTGAATGGTTTTACCAAGTCCCATTTCGTCAGCTAAAATTCCATTTAGGTTATTATTGTATAAAGAAACTAGCCACTCAAGGCCCTTAATTTGATATTCTTTCAAATTGCCATTAACCATAATGGAGGCTTGTTCTGTAACTATTTCGTGTACTGTATGGGCTATACTGTAATACGTTTGTTCCTCATTAGCATTTTTATGATACTCATCATCCTCAACTTTAGCTTTTTTAATAACATCTTTGACTTTAGGATCATCATTTTTATTTTCAGATTTTTTATGCGCTACAAGGAAAACAAACATTATTCGTTTAATAAATTAAAAAAATATTAACTTACAGCCTTCTGGATCATCATCAGAATCATCATCACTGTCTTCAACAACTTCCCAGCCAGGATGACATTCAAGCCATTGTTGAAGTTGACTTAACAACGGTGCATCTTCTCCACTCAATATCTTGCCAGAAGAAGTTTCGACAACAGTGACTGGCCTATCTGAACCCTGAGAACCTTCGTCGTCTACTTCCATACCATCTGCACCGACTTTTGTTTTCTTCTTCTATAAAATAATAGTTATTAAAAATTCTTATTCTAGTTCTAGATAATGCCTTTTTCAAATTTACCTTTTTCCTCTTCTCTTCTTCTTGTTGCTTTCTTCTTTGTTCAATTTTATGCTGTTTAACCATTTCAGTAAGGTTGGAAATGTATTCGTCTGTTTGTGAAAGTAGAAAAGCCAGGCGTTTATCTTTCTTTTGATCAATAAGTTTCCTATAGCCTTCTTCATCTTCAGCCATAAGTCTTCTCATACGTTCTTTTTCAATTCTCTCCTGTTCCTTCTTCTGTTCACGTTCTGCATTTGCATGATAATTCATTACAGCCTTATTTAATCGTGCCAGCTTTGCTTGGTTATTTCTATGGAAATCCTTAAAATCTTTCCCGTGTTGAAGAACAGAACCCAAAAACTCTTGATGTTTCTGTCGGCGCTTTCGTTCTGCTTCTAATTTTTGTTGTTTCTCTAGTTTTTCGGTAGCACGAGCTTCTCGTAAGCCCTGTCGCTTAGTGCGTTTGTATGCTTTAACATTAACTGCTGTTTCCAGCGTTGTATCCTTACGCGTACAGGCAATTATTTCGCTTCGTAATTGACGTTGGAAATTCAAACATCTCAAAGCTCGTAATTCAATTTGAGCTTGAATGCGTAAATCTTCGGGCATGTTTGTTGGTAAGTTACTAAGTTGATCCATACGGGCTTGTATACGAGATGCTACACGATTTTCACGTTCTTGAAGAATTACTAATGGATCTATCCCTACAGGTTTAGATAAAGTAGTAACACGATTTTGTTTACCCTGAACTTGCTGCTGTTGTTGATTTGCTTGACCAGGACCACCGGGACGTACACCGTGCGGTTGCCCAGTTAAAGGTGGTTGCGGAGACGCTTTTTGCGCAGACTGCATATACAAAATTATAAATTACAGACAATTCATCCCAAACATTGAAGCATAGTAAATAATGAATTCTTTTAAGTTGCAAATATTTAGTAAATTAAATGTTGCAAAAGTCAAAGCCTAGATTGATAACTTTATTATATTCATTTTATTAATTTGCTTGACGCAGATAGTAGTGTGCGAAATCGTAAAATACTAAACAGTGTAATTAATCTTTTTACCTGAGTTGGAATTGGAGATGGACCTACTATGTGTTGAGAACTTGCACTTGGAGGAACTCCTGGAGGTCTCATTGGTTGAGATGGAAGTGGGGGTCCTGGTTGTTGTTGTTGCTGAGGTGGCGTTTGTTGTTGTTGCTGTGGTGGTGGTGTTTGTTGCTGTTGTTGTGGTGGTGGTGGTGGCGGTGCAGTTTGCTGTTGCTGGGATGTCTGTTGTGGTGTATTACTTTCAGATGACGAAGACTCATTCATTTCTCCAGAGGAGGGCGGCGGCCCACCACTCTATAATAACCAGTTAGCTTTGTAGAATTTTTCTAAATTTCCACAAACTACTCGTCTTTAAAACTATAAAACCAGCACATGCACACAATAAAAGCTTTCTACGATTTCCAACACTACTTCAAAATCAACGCATCTTGAAATTAAATATAAAAGTACTGTATAACTACATAATAATAAATTCTATACAAACGGCTTTGTGCAACTTATATTATAATATTAGTATATTTACATATTAACGAAACATGCAGCAATGACTAATTAATAAATTTAAAACTGTTAATATTCAATATTGTTTTGAGATAAAATAATAGTGTCTATTGCTTTTTATTATATTTTCTAGTTTTAACATAAATCATCAAATAACACAACTTACCTGAGGAGCTTGTACAGCTTGTTGGAATGGACTCGAAGGAGGTGTTGGAAATTGTGGAGTACCATCAGGTCTTTTACCCTGTACTTGCATTGTCATTTGTTGTGTCAATGGTTGGTTTCTAGCTAACATTCTATATGCTAAAATTTGCGACCTGCAATATCAATAAACATTAAGTAAATCCATATAATACGATTAAAAAGACTTTACCTAAGTTGTTGCATTTGTAACTGGTTAAATAGCGAGTTATTGCTATTTGTGCGTGCCCGAAGTGCCAATAATTGTGAATAACGTGGGTCTTCTTGCATTCCTTTCTCTTCCATGGAATCAATAGCTCGCTGAAGAGCACTCAAATTTTCTTGTCCCTGAGGTATTGGTGGTCCTGACTGAGGAAGTCCACTTGGTGGACCTTGTGGTCCTGGCGACGAAGTGGGATTCTGAAAACAAAAATTAATAATAAATTCATTTTATTTAATTAAATATAAAGTTATACCTGTCCTTGTGAGGGATGATTAATTGGTGCCATTGGAAGCCCTGTATATGGTTGACCAGAAGGACCTTGTAAATTATGTGGCATAACATGAGGTGATGGGCCCCCGGGTGCACCAGTTTGCATATGTCCTGTAGAAGGGTGAACTTGACCTGGTGATGGACCACTGGGATGTTGTTGATGTGGTCCTCCAGGGTGACTATGTACTGGTGGAGTGCTATTTGTAAGACTTTGAGGTCCCCCATGATGACTTTGTGGTCCTCCTGGGTGTCCAAGAGAATGAACTTGTGGACCACCAGGATGTCCTTGCTGTCCTCCAGGATGCCCAGGTGGACCACCTGTAAGTCCTTGCTGTCCACCAGAATGCCCTGGTGGAGCACCTGGATGCCCTTGCTGTCCTCCAGGATGCCCTGGCGGAACGCTTGAATGTATTTGCTGTCCTCCAGAATGTCCCGTCGGACCACTTGGATGTCCTTGTTGCCCTCCAGGATGACCAGATGGACCACCTGGATGGCCTTGCTGTCCTCCTTGATGCCCTGGCGGTCCTACTGGATGTCCTTGAGGACCTCCCGGATGCCCAGATGGTCCTCCTGGATGCCCTGGTGGTCCTCCTGGATGCCCTGGTGGTCCTCCTGGATGCCCTGGTGGTCCTCCTGGATGCCCCGGTGGTCCTCCTGGATGCCCCGGTGGTCCTCCTGGATGCCCCGGTGGTCCTCCTGGATGCCCCGGTGGTCCTCCTTGATGCCCTGGTGGTCCACCTGGAAGCCCGGGTAGACCTCCTGGGTGTACAGGTGGTCCTCCTGGGTGCACAGGTGGTCCACCTGGATGTCCTGTTGGCCCTGTCAAATGGCCTTGTTGCCCTCCAGAATGTCCACTTGAATGACCTTGAGGTGGCATTGTATGATGCCCATGAGTAAGTCCACCTGGAACTCCTGCATGCACTTGAGTCCCAGAAGGATGTCCTTGTGGTATAATTGAATGTCCTATAGGGCCACCAACATTTCCTTGTGAACCAGAAGGATGTACCGGAGGGCCAACATGACCAGATGTTACTTGATTTGGGTGTGGTTGAAGAACTTGCATTGGTGAACCTTTCATTTAAAAAAAAACGTTTGTATAGTGTCTATATAAGCATGAAAAAATATGTTTATAATGAAATGAAATAAAGAGTTTGATAATTAACAATGTTATTCAGAATCTAACCAGAATGTCCCTGCTGTGGTACACCCATGTGTCCTTGTAAAGCAGGCCCTTGATGAACAACTCCAGTGGGATGACAAGGAGGTGTTGGTACACCCGTTGGTGGGCCATGGGATGTGGGCATACCTGGATGTCCTTGATGTGGTGGCATTCCCGAATGTTGTGGCGATTGCATGTGTGGTCCTGGTGGACCTTGTGAATGATGTCCTGGACCTTGTGGAGGCATAGGGCCAATATTTGATGATGGTGGTCCATTGATATGACCAGATGGTACTTGATATGGACTATGTGGTGATGGACAAGGTGCAGGACTTTGTGATGGTGGCCCCATTGGACTTGGTGCCTGTGGTGGAGGCATTGGGCTGCTTTGCGGTGATGGACTTGCCATAATATGCTCTAAACATTAAATATTTACAATTAATTAAATTACAATTTACTGAACATTTGGTTGCATAAAATGATACAATACACAGGAAACATAAGATATAATTATTATATTATAAATATAATTAAACTTAGATATGTTCAGTACATGTTTATATATTATATTTGGTGTATTTTACTTAATGCAATATAAGGACAAATGTATATAAAGTAAACAAATAAACGACATCGATGCGTCGTAGTTGGCGTGGGCTATTTAACTGTAGCCGGTTTTATTCGGTTACATTTCATGACGCTTCCTTTGCAACACACATCATCAATACAAAATATATGCATCGAATAAAATGTGTATGCTTGAAAAGTAATTTAACAACAATAATTCATTTTCACATGAGAATTAGAAAAAAGTGAGTATACGTAACGAGTAATGTTATTAAATCTGCATTCACTATATTAACACGCCAAACCTACCTTTGCAATATTTTCCCACCCAGTAGTGCAGATTAATTAACTAAATCTTCATCTAATTATTTCCGATTAAGTAACTCAACGAAATCCATATTCACTAGAGAAATCGGTTTGCATAAACTCTATAAGTTAATCTTACAAACGAACAACACAACATCGGCCATTTTTCAATCAACACTATCTGCTCCAATCTGCTCATGCTTTCTTCTGCGCATGGCTTACAATGGCTCTGAATGTACTACCATGGCCATAACAAAATCCCCAGTTTAGTAAAGTTTAGTTTATTGCTGATTGTAGTATATACTGTGTTTCCCTCTTGAATCTAACAATTATAATTTATTATTTACATTCACATCGTAAGTAAAGGCATTCATTTGTAACATGATTATGTGTACAATATTTGCCTGGTTGCATATACAGATTTCTCTTATATTGTATTTGTAAATTTCTTCTCAATTGGTTAACTTCACTAAATATAGCCTTATATAAATTATATTATAGTCAATATTAAGTAATACTAGAATTAATATAATATATAAACATTAGATTATTTCATTTTAAAATAATATAACATTTAGTGCAACAAAAAAATGTATTATCAATATAATTTCAATTAGTAAAAATAAATCCTATTTATAATCTATCACTAATTATTACAATATCTGTTCTCACTATAGCCATGGCTTTAACAAAAATTAGAGAAGATCTACTTGTTTTGGGTTACCCAAACATTCAATTGATGGATGATGAAGATGTTGCTGAAGTGTTTAATGCAAAAAGGAGGACACCATTCTTAAAATGGTTTTTGGACAAAATAGGTGGCTTCATATTACCAGCAGATGAAAAGAAATTACATTTGCTATTGGGAGATACTCTAAGTGACTTGGGTTTATGTCTTTATTCACAAAAGGATAAATTTGTTAGTGGTGATTTAGCTTTAAGTATTGCTGATCAAGTATGTATACTATGTATAATTATAATCTATTAATCAAGTATAATATTCGTTTTTTAGTTTACCATTTTTTTAAGGATTTTAGAGTATTTAAAAGTTGAGGCATATGGACAAGAAATATGTAAAAATACGAATCATGATACTTTTATAAAAATGGAAGATCTAGAGGATTGCGTAAATATGGACATTAATCTTTTTTATGAAAATGGACCATTCATTCACATAACGCCTAACGAACGAAATTTGAAAATGAATCACATAGAAGATAAAATAAACATGTTGCAGATTGAAGAATTAACAGAAAATGTTATTTTTGATGTAATACCAGTAACTGATTCATTTTGTAATTCAACGTCTTCATTACAATTTTTGTTGCAAAAATTTTATGAACTAATCGATAATCACTATATGTTTGATAGAACAAAAGTATGCAGAGAAATGTGTGATGAACATTTTGATTCAAATGTATATCATTCCAAGCAAATAATGGAATCCCTAAAAAAGGTTTGATTCTAAGTTATTTTATTTGTTCTATTTATTTTATTGAAATATATTTTTAGTATATTCAAAATATGAATACAATTATAGAATTTCAAGAGCTAGAGGTACCAAGCATTATCAATATGGATTCTAAATATTTAAAGGTCCTTGTTGAAATCACGGAATCCACTACGGAGTTAATTAGTATAAAAACTATGTTTAAATAATTTTTCTTATGGAAATAAATATGTTTGAACTATTTGTATATATATTACAATATTCTGAAAAAATATAATATAAGAACATTTATTATATTCTCCAAGGTGACTGATTCTAAAAATTAGTAAATAAAATCATAGGCAACCAGTTTACCAAGTGACTGCATATTTTGTCTTCCACAATTTGTTTGTTTTGCTGCTGCCCGGTAGATGGCGCCGGATGTTAAAGAATTAGAAGATTACGGATATATTAATTTGTTACCTCAGTCGGCAAACCATTCGAGAACCCATTTTGGACAGTGAAGGGCAGTTTAAATATGTTCTATTAGTTTATATATTTGTATAAACATTTGTATTAAGTCAGTATTGTATAATTTTATTTAAGGAATATTGATCTCTTGAGTTGTGGAAAATCCATTGTATTATTACAATGGAATATTGTTAATTATCTAGAATCGCATAACTTTGTGATAATATCTATGTAGATGAGTTATACAGTATAGTTTGATTGCAAACGTTTTTCTTGGTTTCTTTGACAAAACTTAGTCTGAATTTTATTTAAATACTTTTTTTATATTCAAATTTAGAGAATTATTTGGCATATGTTTCTAATGGAGCAAAGAGCAAATGTTGATAATTTTGGATGAACCCGCCGATATTTCTTTTTTTCCATAAACTATAAATCCTTTGGATAAATTGGATACTAGTCCAAATTTAAGAATACTGATTCAAAATTAATCAATGTATAGTATACTTGGAAAAAAAGTTGTTTTTCTATTGCTTTCATGATTCTAAAATCTATATAGTTTAAATGTATTTTAATATGATTTTAACAGTTTAGCAATTAAGCAATTACATATTGAGGTAGCGACCTTTTAATAAAAAGAAAACAAATCATTTAAATGATTGGCAAATGCTTAATTCGAACGATCGTAGTCCTAAAAGCACTGCAAATATTTTAATATTCATTTTCTTTTATAAAATTGCAAATATGTTCTGGGTAAATCCAAAATATATGATTCACAGTTTAAGACTTGCATGTTATTCTCTGAATGACTAAATTTATTCGCTATAAACTTGTTATGTCTTTCAGGTAGTAGATATAAATCTATTTTTGTAATTGTAAATTGAGGAGAAGAGTGATCAAGCATGATACCGAAATTAGTAAATTAAACAACATTCATTGTTTTTAGTATATTTTGTAGTAGATATAGATTAAGGGTTGGACTTCACAATTTTCCTAACACATATTCCATA
Source organism: Nicrophorus orbicollis (assembly GCA_018845635.1). NCBI lineage: Eukaryota > Metazoa > Arthropoda > Insecta > Coleoptera > Silphidae > Nicrophorus > Nicrophorus orbicollis. The sequence goes on from JAFMTC010000176.1 coordinate 21,684, forward strand.
CATTATTTAAAAAGTATATAAATAAACAAACATTTTGAATTGCTAAAAAAAATATGGAATTGTTTTCATTCAGGAGCAAACCCAATTTCATTATTTTTTATTAATAATTTATTGTAGATCTAAAAAAATCAAATATGTTATTTTAAATAGTAAAAGCAGAAAATGTAACATCAAATGTCCTTAGAATAAAAAAATAGAAATATAATACGTTCTTAATGTTAATAACTGTGTAAATATTATTTATAATGTGCGAGGCGTATGCTTAAATATATATAATGTAGACTACTACAGATACAATAAGCCTAAACAATTGTTATCGCAAGATTTTAAATGTCTCATAGAAAGTATTTAGCAAATTGTAAGAACAGCGTATATTTTGAACGAGTATACTCAAGGTCTTTTATAAGAGCAACGCACATAAATCCTTTGGTTTTGCATCAAAATTGCTCAGTATTGTTTGAAACATCCTAAAGAAAGAAAATATTAAATCTCATAATAATGGAGAGCGAGAACGATATTAATTACTATTATCAGTACGTTTTACAATTAGTCAAGGAAGCAGGCCAGGTAAGTGAAATTTGATTATATTTAAATATTCTATAATATAACACATTTCTAAATATTGTTAGGTTCTTTTAGAAGCACGTGATATAAATATAGAAACTAAGGATAATAAAACTTGGGATTTGGTAACACAGTACGATCGAAAAATCGAGGATATTTTAATTAAACAAATAAAAAATAAGTTTCCTGATCACAAGTAAGTTTTCTGTTTAAAAATTTCATTAATATATTGACTAAATATTCTCTTAAATGGTTAATTACTAGACAAAACAAAAATATTTAATTGAACAATAATATGTTAAATAATAATTAGGTTAATTAAATACTTAAAAGTAATTATAATGGTGTTATCAAAGAGATAAGTTAATCCAAATCAAATAAACCGTTACACTAAATATAAAATAAATATAATTTGGATTTTAGAATTTTATTAAATAATTTCCACATACTGTTTTTTGTAAACGAATAACTTCAAATACCTAGTTAGAAATATGATCATTTTAAAAAATATTTTCTGTGGTATGTATTTTGGTTAATAAAGTAATATTAATAAAAACATTTGTTGCAACAACAACTACAAAAAATAAAGTCAATACAATAAAAATGAATAAATACAAAAGAAAAATAAAATAAAATGATTTTGCTGCAACAACAACAGACCATAGATCTTTTTGACTACAAAGTAATATTATTTTACTAAAATTTTAAATGAGAGGATAATTTTATTAATGAGAATCTATATGTATGTGTAGATTTATAGGTGAAGAAGAATGTTCGATTACTGGTAGGAAACCAACGTTAACAGATGACCCAACCTGGATTATTGATCCAATTGATGGAACCGCAAATTTTGTGCGTAATTTTCCAATAACATGTATTTCTGTAGGTTTAACAATCAACAAAATTCAAACTATTGGAATAATTTTCAATCCATACATGAACGAATTGTTCACAGCAATCAAAGGAAAAGGCGCGTATTTGAATGGACGAAGAATATTTACCAGTCAACAATCTGGTGAGCATTAAATAGTCTAATCTAACTATAATATGAATTCGTAATATGTATACAAAATAAATTACAGAAATAAGCAAATCCGTTATGAACTACGAATTATCTTTGGCCAAAAACCATGAGCTAACTGAACTTTATATGAAGCGATTTAAACATTTGATGACTGCAATTCAGGGGTGAGTGTGAATTACTTCTTTTTCAATATTGAGAATGTTTTTTTTGTTCAATGGTAACCAAACAGGAAGTTAAATAAAATATATATTTTTTATAAAATTTTAAGTGAAAGGTTACAGGCCAAGGTCAAGGTTTTACTTAAATGACTACTAAAAAAACCGCATGGAAACTTTCAAGTTACGCAAATCGGTAGTAATTAAAGACATGTAGTTATTTTATTTATATTTTCGTAAAAATAAATGTAAAATGCACTTTACATCAAGGTTTTTAAGGTCATTCCTTTATTCACCATCGACTGAATCAAATCAAAGAAAAGACAAATTATTTAAAAATACGAATAAAGAAATTATACACGATTATACAATAGTTAAACATTTGCATTTTCTATGCAAGGGCAAGTTCAGAATGTGAGTGTGTGAGTGATATTGAAACACAATTAGAATTATGCAATTTTATTACATTCATTTAAATATTTTTACATAATTGATTCATTCGATTTGTAGATTAAAGACGTACTTATTATAGCAATTTTAATTTACTGCTTTAACATAATCATTTCTGTTCTAGAATACGAAGTTTAGGTTGCGCCGCATTGGGCTTATGCTATGTCGCCTTAGGAACAACCGATATTTATCAATGCGATGGTTTACAACCGTGGGATGCAGCTGCGGGTGTTTTGATTGTTAGAGAAGCAGGAGGATATGTTTGTGATTCCAGCAGTAAGATATTTCATCAATATATTTAAGGCAAAATATAAAATAATAATTATAATTTTTAGAAACATTCTTGGGCCAAGAATTTGACTTAATGAATCCAAATTTTCTTGCAGCTTCTACAAAAAAATTGGCAACGCAAGTTATCGACGTGGAAAGATTAGCTGATAACAAATAATCGTTTATTTAATTTAAAATAATAACGAAAGTATTCTAACACAGTAGTCAAGTTTAACGAGTATGATCATTTTTAATGATTTAGTATAAATTTATGACAATAATTGTGTATGTTTGTTTTACTGTTAAGGTATTGTAATATATATACAATAATATATAGTAGTAGTCCTATATTGAACATTATTTTTATAATAAAATGGTACTAAAATAATAAATGTTAATAATTCCATAATATGGATGATATTCAAGAATTTAATGTCATTTGCTTTAAATTTTGACTTTAGAGCTGCTATTAAATATGAATTGTAGTATGTATGATAGTGATAATTTATTGGAAGATTTAATGTGTTAAAGTTAAAGAATAACATTGAAATAGTATTAAGAGAAAGTAAGCAGGTTGCAATAGGAGGAATAAAATAAGAAAATGATTATTAAAATGATCATTAGAATTTAATTTTTTCCATTTATAACTAGTTTGCATTTTGTCTTTGACTAAGAGCGGCGAACCAGTTGTGTAAGAGAGCCAATGATTTAGGTAAAATATGTATATGTATATATTTTATTATTGTTTATTATATTATTGATGTGTATATCACATAGCTCTACATGCTTCTTAACAATTAAACGTATATGATACGTATCCATCAAATATACAAACGGATACTTGTAGGTGATTATTTAGTCTGGCTTGTGGAATATTTACAACAACGTGGTTTTTGGCACCACACAGCGGACACCGTTCGGCACCACTCATATTTGTGTAGGCCATCAAACTAAGATAAACTGTTAACCTCATGCACTTAAAATGCATATCCGTTCCCCCTCGACCCCTTTATGAAATGGTTAGGTTTTTGTGTATTATAATTTAGTCTTTGAACGACCGTCTTCGAAGATCAGTGGAGCTAACGAATAACTTAAGAGAAATATGTAACTCTTAGTTAATAAAACAGGAGATCAACACTTATTTAGTTGACTTTTTAATAAAAATACTCAACTGTACAATAAAACTACTTAGAATATTCGCATTTGATAACCATAAACCCCTCAAAGACTCCACAAGGACGAAACTACGAAATAATCCACGGTGTGTGAGATTTTTAATCCCCGGATACGACAATATGACCGGACATAAAATTTCTTATTTGAACCGATTATATTGAAAGTGACCTAAGTTTAAATTGAGATATTTAAGAATTTGCGTTTCAATATAATTAAAAATATATTTATGAGATAGCAATGTGTCTCACAGCGCAAACGTACCTAGCAGAGATAGATATATAATTTCCAACAATTATTAAATGAATGTGTATCATAAAAGAAATTAAGCCGCTTTAAAAATTGAACAATAATATCTGGAAAAGCTTAAGTCTCTTGATATAGTTTTGTAAGTTCTTTTTCTTTTAGAACAGATTGTCGTGTCCCGGGGTGGGATTTCTATGAGACTTGTGGAAATGTCTTTATTGAAGTTCGTTGCGGAGTCCCAATGGGTTTTTTGTATGAGTTAAGTAGAAGACTGTTTATAAAACGATTCTTTATTAATAAGCTAATGTACAACTAGACTTCTATAAATTTCGTATCTCTAACCATCAAGGATCTGACCCAACTTGGAACTGACTGGAACTAAAAGTGTCGCCTTATATATACAAAATATTTGGGGGTCGAAGATATTCACTATGAATGTAAAGTTCCTAACTATATGCGTAAAACAATGCAAAGCAACAAACAGTCCCAACTGTGCAAATGAATGGTTTACGACACACAGGCTGTGTCAGCAAAATATAATAGAGATTTAAATATACATGTACAAACAGTATTAAAGAATAACTAATAATAATATAAATTGTCGTGTCCCGGGATTAAAAATCTCTGGACACCGTGGATTATCTCGTAGTTACGTCGTTGTGGAGTCTTTGAGGGGTTTATGAATATCAAATACGAATATTCTAAGTAGTTTTATTGTACAGTCGAGTGTTTTTATGGAGAAGTCAACTATATAAGTGTTGATCTCCTGTTTGTTACTAAGAGTTACATTATTCTCTTAAGTTGCTAGTTGTTCCCCTAGCTGAAGCTAACCAAAGACTAACTTATAATTATTAAAAGTGTCGCCTTGTAAAAACGAAGGCGGGCCGATTACAGAAGAATATTTGGCAAGGGCTGGTTCGGTTTATCCCGTATCTACGTGACAGGATGTATGTAGTGGAAAAGCACAGATTCCAGGTATCCTGACCCAAACTATTCGTTGGTTACTTAACAAACATAGTCACGTACAAGTATCCGTTTGTATATTTGATGGATACTTAACATATGTGTTTAATTGTTAAAAAGGATGTAGGGCTATGGGATATACATATCAATAATATAATATAATAAACAATAACAAAGTGGTCGGCCACGACAAAATGAATGAAATGATAAATATTGGTTATACATAACAAGATTTTAGTATTCAAAATAAAAATACACTTTTAATATAATTAACAGCAAATTATTGTTTATGGTAGATAACTGCAAATTATAAACATTGCTAAAGACAAATTACAAAAAAACGGCTCTCATAATATCGTAAATAATAATAATATTTACATTTATTAAATAGTATGCTTAGATTTCTTTACATTAATTTAGCAACCATAGAAACCTTTTCAACAGTTTGATCAATACTGTCAAACATTTAATATTGCGTGTATATTAGAAAATATGAAGGCCACTAGAATGGCAGAATTGGACGAAGAATTCAATAATTTCATGTATAAAGTAACTGAAGTAAATGAAATTGTTAAGAAACTTAATTCCAAGGACGAAGCATTGGCACAAATTGGCACCATCGAAGCGGATAAATATTTGAATAGGAATGCCGAAGCAGCAATAGAGAAAATAGACGATGATGATATAGCGCTCAGAGTTACATCAAATAAAACAATAATAAATCCAAAAGCTTTGTTACCGGAAAAAGATGACAATACAATGTCACAAGGTTAGTTCAATTTTATCTCTTTTAACTTATTTTATATAAAAAAGTAATATTCATGAATATTGCATTTATGAAATGAATATATAGAAGTATGTATTAATCAGAGTGAATAGTTGTGAGATTATTGGTATATTTTTAACGGTGACTGGAAACCTGAGAGCAAGTAAACACAAAACACGAAAAATTAGAGTATTTATGTGCAGGAAAATACAGAATAGAAAATATGAAAACAAGTCAAGGTTTTTGTCTGTCTGCAATAAATATTATTACATGTTCTTTTAAAATGTAAATACATCAATACCCTCAAACTTCATTCAGTCTTCCCTTTTATTGGATCTGGTATTTCCTGTCCCCTTTTTCCTTATTATTTTCATGCACGGTCGAACTTTTCGTATTTTGTATTCACTTGTTCTCCGTTTTACGGAACCATTTATAACTAATTTTTGTCGATTTGATAAAGAAATGTAAAGTTGCAAAAAATTACGAACTTTGATTGTTTGTCAATCTTACCTTTTTGAATATTGTAACATGATAAAAAATGCTATTTGGCATCTCTTAACTTACTCCCTAAAATTAACGAACATATGATATAAATATACAAAACTGAATAATTAATATCATCAATATTATATTGGATATTTTTATTTTTTTAAATTTTATTTTCTACTTTGCAGAATCGTTTATGGCAGAGGTTTCGAAAGATGCTGACATGAGGTACAAAAACCGTTTATTGCGGAAAGAACGAATGGAAACTTACAAAAAACAAGCAACTCTAGCATTTCGTAGAGGAGATTATGAGAAAGCACTGTGCTGCTACAACAAAGTAGTAATATTCGATGTATGAAGCTTAATATTTACTCACTCTATTTTAGGCGATTGAGCAAATTAAAGATAGTCCTCTGTTATACAACAACCGTTGCTTGACTTTTATGAAATTGAATCTTTATGATAAGGCAATAGGAGATGCTGAAACTGCATTACGCTTGAATGAAAATTGTTTGAAATCTCATTTATTTATTGCAAAAGCGAACTATTTAAGTGATAATTTGAAAGGATTTAGTAACACAATCGAGAAAGCAAAATGCATTCATCCTAGTATGGTCAAGTTTATCGAAGGTAAAATAAGTCCACATTGTATATAGCTACTAAACTTATATTACATTTATTTTCAGAATTTGTCGTAGATTTAAAACGAGAACGTAATGACATTTCGATGGTTTAAAATAAACAGAAAAAAAATATACTTTTATTTACTGTCAACATTATTATTTTTTACATGAACTGTTTTATATCACAAAATAATGATACATTATGAGATTTTGGAGATACAAAGTATTCTGCACAGTTTATTAAGTATATTATAATAAAAATTATTTAATTGTACCAAATTACAGATCAAATAGACAGTAATATTTGATTTACAATATAGTAAAACCCGTTTTGTTCCGAACTTTCTGCATTGAATTAAGTTATGCTCACAGGTTGAAATAATATATCGAAATAAAAGAAATAATTTACATACATTTTTGTTTTTGATTTCAGTCGATTAATATATACAAATTTTTGCATTTGTTTTGCACAACCGTAAATGTACATCTTTAACTTTAATATGAATTATAATCTACAGTTATTTTGAAGCGATTAAGTTTAAGTATTTTTTAAAATTTATTTTACTGTTGCTAGTTTGACTTTAGAAGGAGGAATTGGTGAACTGGTTGCACTTCTCGACACTCTCGGCTGGTCAGGAACTGTCAATTTGGTATCGCCATTATTCCAAGTTGGAATTTCATTCGATGTGCATTGATCGTTACTGTTATTTTTGTTTAATGCATGAAGAGGAATTTTATAGATTCTTAATGGCCTTGCTTCCGGCAAACCTAGAAATATAAATATTTACTAAAAAAATATAGTTTATATAATATTATTATAATTGCTTACCATGTGGGCTAGGAGGACTGTGCTTTTGTTCAGTAAGCTTGCAATCGTCAAGGCGATCGCTTCTACCAGGAAAGAATTCTGGGGCTGTTGTGGAAAAGAATATATCATTTTTTGATGCAATTAATTGTAGATTCGGCATCGTCATTGAATGTACCAGATTTCCATTTACTATCAGACGAATTTCCATTACGTTTGATGTGAATCCAATGACGTATGGGAATACACACACTACGAAAATAAAAAATTAAAAAAATAATGCACTTTTTCTTTACGTCATTTAAAATTAACCTATATCACTTGGAACAAAATTCCAATGGAAATCGTATTCAGTATTCTTTGTATTTTCTTCGTTAATCTTCTGAAAGTGGCAAGTATCTAAAATGTAATTAAACAATTATATAATCAGGAATCTGTTTTTCGTGTCAATATTACGATTGTAACATAGTAACAGTTGAACTTCCTGGTCTTCATACAAATCCAAAGCGTTTATTAAATTAACTCTATCGCCCCGCACTGTATGCAAATGATGTGCGTATCCTGATCGTCCATTTACTATGTCCCAATGGTTTTTGTAACCCACGCACACTAAAATATCGCTATGTGAAGGTGAATTTGGCGTCCAACCATTGTCCAATATCGTCATTAAATTAGGGACTTCGTTCAAATTAATCTCCTGCAAATGAAAGAGTATTAAATTGAACTCATTATATTACTAAATATTGTTATCTACCCATAATAAGTTGAATCCTTCTATGGTATCTGTATCACTGCTTGGACACCAAGCAGTCCAAGCTGCAGAATGTTTCCACTGAAATAAAATAAGCTTTTTCCCGATTGCAACAGCCATTCTTAAACGCGATCCTCCTAAAAATATATATACATATAAGTTCTCAAATATTTTGACGGGAAACACGATAAATATTAAATCAATTTAATTCGTAATATTAGTGGTCGTGTAATCATTATTACTTTATAGGTCGCAGGTCCAGCTTTTATTGTAGGTTGTCACAGATCAAAACTAATTGCAGTCCGAATTACTATTGTAATTAAAATAGTGGTAGAGAAACTCTGCTATATTAGCATCCCTACATGCTAATATAATTAATTTATAAATATTATATAAAAACGAATATCTCTAATTAAAAGTGTTTTAAATCTATGTAGTAAAAAGATATGGTATAAATATACATTTGGCCGATGTATTTCGTAGCATGAAAAAGAGGTTTTCAAAATTAATTTAATTATTTTTTTATAGTAGATTAATATTTTTTATATTTATATACATAGTTCTAATATATATAAACTCAAAAACGTAATAAACAAATAGAAAATGTATCAATTTCTTAGTTTTATAAGCATTTACGTTTGTAAGTTAACTCTTCAAAATCATAAATAAAAGCCATTCAACGAAACATTTTATCTTACTTATTATGAGAATTGTGATCAAATTTATAATAAAAATATATGCAATAGAATAGTTTTTCGACCATATTATCTAACGAAACATTTGAAACTTCTTTAATTACGATAATTTATTTTTGATATGTATTTTGATATATGTATTGTGCTTTGGACGTATTTAAAAAATATGTTTTTAGTTTTCACAATTTTCACAGCTAACCCATTGAAAATCTCTGTATTGAATTATTATATTTGAAGTTATATTTAATATTTTTCTTATCTTGTATTGTCGGTGCGAGTAATTCAAACAACAAAGAAACTGAAACATCTCCATCCTTCACTAAATAAGCTTTTACTGAAAGGCGAAGACTACGAATAGCAAACTACTAGAATACCTGTCTAAACTAAGTTAATGAAGGTGCCAATAAACTAAATACATTACTGAAAAATATGCAAAATGAGGCGATAAACGACTACCTGGACAACCAGAACCGGAACTATAGAAGACGAAGAAGAAGCTCCAATAGCCACAAACACAAATTTCTTAAAAAAAGAATTGGAGAATGGCAAAAATGTGGAGAGAAAAATTAAACATTTTCGATGCCTAACATCGGCAGAGATTATCACATACATTAATGAGTATATTCAAATAAATAAATCACCCGGATATGCGGAAATATATTTAAAGGAATGCCAAAGGAGGGTATAACCATCCTAACACTAATTTGTAATGTCATTGTCAGGATAATTGAATTCCCATTGCAATGGAAAGTAGCACAAATCATAAAAATTCCAAAATAAATGGAACCTACATATTATAGACCAATAAGTTTACTGCCAGTACTATTAAAACTGTTTGAAAAAGTTTTTCTACAGAGACTTCAACTTATAATATATGAAAAGGGACTCATACCGGAAGACCAGTTGGGATTTCGTTAGGAACACGGCACTATAGAACAAGCTAATCGATTAGTTGAAGCTATCTGCCTGGATATAGAAGAAAAGAGATACTGTTCAACCGTATATCTTGATGTGTCACAGGTTTTTGATATAGTATGGTATCCTGGACTGCTCTATAAGCTAAAAATAAACCTTCTATATAATTTCTATAAAGTTTCGAAATCAGCTTAGACGACAGAACGTTTTTAAAAAAATCAAATTGGAGGAAGTGCAAACAAAGCTAACCCCATCGAAACGAGCGTTCCACAAGGCAGTGTCTTGGATCCCATTGTATATAGTTTATACACAGCGGATATTCCAAGAACAGGCAATACAAAAATGGCAACGTTCGCAGATGACACAGCAATCTTGGCTACTATTGCATCTCAAATCCTTCAGGAAGAACAGAAATTGTTTGAGGTATGGTTTAAGAAATGGCGAAGTGGAATAAATCAGTGATACTAAAACCAGTTTGGACATACCGAATTCAAACTACAAGCTCATCGAACATAAAAAATATCCAAGTATTCCAATCTAAATGTATTAGAAAAATTACAGGCGCTCCATGGATCTTGGAATAAAGTAAGTGGAAGAGGTTTCCAAGGACATATCTAAGACGTACACAGACAGACTTGATCACCATGACAACGCCCTTGCTATTAACCTACTGGAGAACGGAGAGACAACAAGACGACTGAAGCGTTTCAAGCCCTATGATCTTCAATGACAATTTGTCCAACTAAATAATTAATATTAAGATAATATTTAATCGCCAGTTCCTAAAGTATACAACGGACTGATGTGCTATATGTCCTGTCTATTAGATTGCAAATAAAATATGACAAAAATATATATTGTCGGTAGGATTGAATAAATATTATTTATATTGTTATGATTCAATAAAATTATGTATAGTTTTTTACCTGGTCGTGATAATGAATATAGATGTGCACCTCGTGTTCTTTCAAGACGATGGTCCTTAACATCAATTCTTGACATCGGCTCAAAAATAATTTCCAATTGAGACAATCGAAATACGTACACTTTACTTTCTTTGTTAGATAGTCCTGCTCTTAAGAGAAGTATTCCATGTGGTTCTACAATATTAACTTGTCGCACCTTAAGAGTTTTATCAAAAAGCAATCGATGTGAAGTTCCGTCTAGAATAAGCGATGCGGTAGTAATATTCTTATTTTTGAATATATAAGTATTCTACCTTCGACTAGATACACTCCTTCGTCAGTTGCAGTGACTAAACGGTTGTCACTCCAGGAATCGGAAGCAAATATCGTAGTTGCAGGAAAAACGGGATAAAAACAATTCGCTTCCCAAGGGGATCTTTTAAAAACAGTACCAGCACTTCCGGAGGAAGCGAGACTCGTTGGCGCATCACCTCTGACTATTGCTTCCAATTTTAATGCTTGTCCAATACGTACGAATTCTATTTGTCGAGAATCTTCTTTCAGGCGAGAATGTCTAGGCGTCTCGGCAAGAACGTCGGAGAAAGCTCGCCTATTTAACATCGTCTAAAATGAAAAAATGTAGTTTGATTATAACAATATTTGTAGATTTTTGGGAAACCTTTTATATGAAACATAAAATTCAATTAGATTTATAAATTCATGTATTTTACATACATGGACTTTATTAGTTTTTACCACTTTTCAATGAATTGGATGAATCCTAAGATTGTATCTTGTCGTAAATTATGGTATAACTAAACAAGGTATGACCTTACGCATTTTGTGGATGTCCTTCATCGACCAATTGTTAAAGCAGATATGAAATTTTTCAAATTTGTTACACGAAGGTTTGAACTACAACTTTACATTAGTTATTTTCAATTAATTCGCAAAGTCTAATCATATAATATAAAATAGTTTATAAGTAAATTGTCTAAACTAATTATATTTTTTTAAGATTCATAAATAAATTCAAATATTATTTATAATATCGCTTTTAATATAAAACATGTTTGTCATAAATTTATCGTCAGGGCCCACGATTTAAGATCGAAAGCACGATTGATTCTTATTTCTTTCTTTCTAAATTTATAGAAAATAAAAAATATTGGCTATTTTAAAACGATGTTCTTTGGATTATTTTTTACTGAGGGCTTTCTAATTCTCGGCAGCTTTTAATTTTGCTGCATCTTCCATGAATTTCTTCTCCAGTTCCCTACTTTGCTTTGCTTGTTCTCGTTGTTTCTTAATTACAGTAAGTCTAGCTAGGTCAGCCTTGGCCTGTTCGGTTTTTCTTTCGAGATGAAGTTTCTAGTAATTTGCTTTAAATCTCTGTTTCTGCGGTTCCTCTTTCTCGCGTCTTGACGTTTCAGATACATTTAAAAATGGAAAATTGCAAATACAGGAATGTGTTGTTTTTGTTGTAAGTTATATATATTTTAGTATATAAGTATTTCTTTTCTTTTCGTAAATAATAAATGTTATTACAATTAATATTAAAAAAATAATAATGTTAATTACCATTCGGGAATCCGTCATGTGCTCAGTATAAAGATCTTTAATAAGCATGTCAAGAGTACGTTTTCGTTTCTTAGCGAATGTTGGTGTTTCGAATGTGGCTTTCTCGCCGTTGATTAGCTTTATTAGTAAAAAGTCTCGAAACATTTCAGCATGTTCAAAAACCGGAGGACAGGGTAAACTGGGACCAAATAAAGGTACCGCCTCATCCGAAAACACAGAGAGCCTATATCGATTGTTTTTATCTAAATTAATCACTGCAAATATATCTGATCGGAAATGTTAAGGATCACATGAATAATTAATACACATTTGTGTTGCGTTCTTGGAAAGGATACGTGTAAACTGAGATTTGATGCAAGTCGGATTGAATACGTTGAGTCCCTCGCTATCCATATCATCAACAAATACGATGTTAACAATGTCGTTACCTATATGCCTTTTCCTTTCTACTTGTTGTTTGTTGTCACGAGAGTATGGGAGAAGAGTCGAAACGTGGAACATAATTTCATGACCCTCATATATTGTATACACGGAATGCCTTCCTGTCATGTCGCCTAAAACAATGCACAATATTTCATTTTGTTAAATTAACAATTTTTTTATTTTTAACATAGTTTTTTTTTGCACATGTTAATGAAAATATCTTTATGTTTTTCGTACCTTTGACATCTAGCCCTCCACGATATTTGTCCCAACCGCGCAGCTGAATTTTTTCTCCCAACAAGGAAAGAAATTTATTAAATTTTAAGCTGCCAAATTCTATAAAAAAAATGGATATAATAAAATTATCCATGTTTTTGCAATAACTGTTTTTAAGATAAAATAAATAAGCTAGTTTTACCATTGCTTAAAATTTCATCGTCTGTTATTTGGCCCTCACGCATGTAGATAACACCAAATTTAAAATTTACTGAGCCCTCTTGCTCCTCTAAAAGAAGTAAATCCTTTTGTATGTCTGGAGTGAATATCTCTTTTGGTCCTTTTTCTACTTTTTCGAAATACGGAAAATTCGATAAGATATGTTTCACTGTCAGCAATTTATTATGTGCATATGGTAATGAAATTTTCTGTGCGCCCTGTAGACCATTAAATAATTAATAATTAGTTGCTATAATATAAATAGTGATTAAAGAGGAAAACCTTAAAATATATTGAATATATTATGTATTGAAATAAGTCACTTGCCGTTTTTCTGAATAAAATCGCACGATATAGAGGGACACATTGGTTTGTGTCTTCGTTAAGAACAATACTGAGGAAGAATGGAGTTTTGTCACTATCAAAACCTACATAATTTTGATGAACTACAAGAAATAATTTACGAAATTACATTATAGGTTAATTGTTGTTGTTTAATTGTGAAGTGAATTTTTAAACTTACGTTTACCGAGGAAATATTTGAAGTACCATCGCGTCTGATATTCGGGATTTTCCAATACGGGAGTAGTTGGTGAACCAAACATCTATGTAAGCAATATATTAACATTTAATATATTAAATCATCCGCAAACCTACCTCGTCTTTTTCGCCAGGTGATTCTCCATTTTCCAAACGAAATCGTCTACACAATTCCTGACCATCACCTTCTGCTTGCTGCAACTGATATATTATTATACGTACAAGTAATATAATTTATTAATCATCCTTTCAATCATCTTAACAATCAATGTTTAATTCGGTGATCGAAACTTCACACAACTTATTAATAATATTACTGAAAATATATGAAGAATTTTGAAAGTCTGCAGCACTTCGTAACATTTAATATTTAAATTAGTTTACTTAGTTTTAGTATTATTATTTCATATCTTTTATGTTTATCTATTTATGACTATTTTAAGAAATATAATTATTATAGATATGAAGATATAATAAAAAAATATCTAATTGTAAATATACATCTTGATGATTTTTTTTTAAATATAAAACGGAAAATGTTGAATTTAAATTATTTAATATTTTAAGTATTTGTATTGTATAGAGTTTCTACATAAATGTATATATCTAGTATATATGTAATAGCTAAGCAACTGTTGTGTATACCAGCGGTTTCCAAAATTGATTTTACTACGACTCCCTTTAAAGTATTTAAGCATTTGACGCCTACCTCCCAACCATTTTATAAAATAATAAAACTTTTGCAGTCATTTGAAAAATGTGACTAATATTCACGCCTCCCCTTCTACTTGTCCTCATAGTTTGGAAAATGCTGGTGTATACAGAAGAAATTAGTGTATGTGTGAAGTGTACTTAACGCACACAAAAAACGCGCTTCAAGGATATAATCAAATCGGCTTAAACAAAGTGTTGAATATTTTAATACCATTGAAAAATAAATTGAAGTAAAAAAGATTTTATAATGAACATCCAATATGTTTTCATAATTTGAGTCAGTTGTACATTAGTAATAAAATAATAAAAAATGTTGCAAAGTGTGTAAAAAAAGATATCTAGCAGTATATTAATTTATTGAACGTCAAAGCTACAAATAATTGTTTTTTATTTCCTTTTTAAAGCCATCTATCTACATGTATTAACAAAAAAAATCAGATAAGTTCCAGCAGTAACAATGTAAAATGAAAAAAATAAATAAACAGAAGATTATTGAAGATTGATCCAACGACCAAACTCCACTAACAAACTTAAAATAAATTCACTCATGCATATATTATCGTAGATAATTTTTTATTTTAATTAATCCCAAAATGATTAGGTAGATCGTGTGGTTTAAAACGCTTCAGTCTTCGTCGAAGTGATTCTGTATGTGTTAATTCATTAGCTAATTGGTTTGGATGGTCCTCCAGCCGATGTTGATATCTTGTGCTGAGTTTAACTATCTCTTCCTTTACAAAACTGATGTTAGTGTAGTGGTGTATGTATTCATTTGTGGAGAACTAAGGAGCATTGGTAATTGCTCTGAGCGTCTTGGACCGAAACCTTTGTATCACATCAATGCTTGAATTGCAGGCAGAGCCCCAAAGTTGTATACCGTAAGTTCAAATAGGCTTTATGATGATCTTATATAGAAGTAATTTATTCTCAACAGAGGTTGGTGAGTGTTTTCCCATTAGCCAATACAACCCTTTTAATTTCAGGTCCAGTTGTTTCCTCTTTGTTAGTAGGTATTTCCTCAACGTCAGGCGTCTATCGAGATGCATACCCAGATATTTAGCATCCTGAACCTGCGGTATAGCACGGCCGTTCAATGATACGGGTGGGCAAGTTTCGTGTCTCATTGTGAAGGTCACGTATACTGACTTGGCCGCATTGGCCTTCATTCTCCACCTTCCGAGCCAGCTAGAAACGTTGTTCAGGCTTTCCTGAAGCATTTGTGAGGCTGTTGTTGAGCTTGGATGGGATGCCATAATAACAGTGTCATCAGCAAACGTGGCCACAGTGACCTGCTCAGAAGTTGGAAGATCGGCAGTAAATATCAAGTACAGCAGGGGCCCAGAGACACTTCCCTGCGGAACTCCGGAAAGGAGTCGTCAGTTCATCTTTGTATTTGACCTGAAAGAGTCTTCCAGATAGATATGATTTAAATATTATGTAGTACTCATGTGGGAGATACTGTTTTATTTTGAATAGCAATCATCTTTGCCAAACTCATGCCGTTCGCGAAATCCAAACTCGTGTTCTGGTATAAGTTCACTATCCAGCAGCCAGGGCCGCAGTCGTCGGAGGAGGAGTTTCTCGAACAGCTTGGACAGGACTGGTAGCAGATCAATGGGTCTATAGGAAGACGCCACATCTGTTGGTTTTCCAGGCTTGACTATCAGAATTATTTGGGCCACCTTCTATTGGGCAGGATAAATGCCTACTCTGAGAATTGCATTGAATATTAGTGTGACCACTTTAATGCCAATGGCTGTAAGGTTCCCCAGGACCTACGCTGTAATCAAATCATATCCCGGTGTTTTTTCTTCTTCATCCTGCGTATGGTCATCTCTACTTGCATCACGTTGAAGGGAGCAATGGGAGGTGACATCTGGTAAGGGGACTCCAGGAATTTTTGTATATCACTTTCTTCTTCATTGTCTAACAGCTCTGCCTTTTCCTTACCACTTCTCGCCCAGGTGCCATCCGGTTGACGAAGAGGCGACTCTTCTCTTTGTTTCGGTCATGTTGCGTGTTTGGTTGCCCTCCATAGAGAATATTTACCAGCCTCAGATGGAGACAAACTACCGAGATATTCGAGCCTCATTGCTTTCTCGTTCCAGTAAGTGCTTCAATTGTCTTGTCGTTCTGTTACGGCGAGTTTTGTTCCCCGGATGGCGAGTAATTTGCCAAGTTTTCGTCAACCTTCTCCTTTCCTTCACTAGGTTACGGACACCTAGTAAATGCAATTATACCAGATGACGGTGTAGGTGTAGCCTCCCACGCAGCTGTTTGGATGGACGGAGTTAGATTTTCAACAGCATTTTCCATATCTTCTTCTGATTTTAGTCGAATGTCTGTCGTTAGTACCGACTCCAGGTAGGCTTTGAACTGTTGCCAATCAGTTCTGCTTGTACTCACTGTTGGAAGCCTTGTTCGTTTCAATATTCTCGCGGACAGTGTCAGATGTATTGGGGAATGATCCGAAAAGAGATCTAGGCTGGTTAAGCTAGTTAGGAATGGAGATATAACTTCTAACCGTGAAGCGGGTCTCCGATACCAGAAAAATGTCTAAGTTGTTGGAACTTATAAGCAATGTCACCTCTCTGATGTGTTGGGTCAAGCCGTGGCATTCCAGGCTGCTATTTTATGTTCTTTAAAATTTATTTTGTCTTAAGAAGCTGCTTGGGCATACGATAAATCTGGTGTCGTTGTTTTGGTGGGTGCAGTCGCAGGGGCTGATGGTCTCTGTTGTTGTTTTGGTCGCAGTGTGGGAAATATCCTTTCCCTCACCTCCTTGTAAACTGTACACCTCTTGTAATTAGCAGGGTGGCTTCCACTGCAACAACGCACATTTCGCTAGTGTCTCCAACGATTTTATGCACTGTGTGGTCTGGTGCATTTGCCCACACTTCACGCAACGTGGCTGCTTACTGCAAAAGTTTTTTGTATGACCATATTCCTGACAACCCATACATTGCGGTATTTCTCTTTTTTGATTGGAGTTTCAAATGAAATTCGATGCTTCATTATGTATTGATCCTGATAAATATCACTGTTGTTATCCGCCTGTTGGAGCTCTACAGAAAAAAGGGATTTTTTTATTTTTGTCTCTGGTAGACCTGATGTTGTGGACATTTTTTAACAGTGTGTCCGAGTGCTTCGATTTCCTCTTTAATCTCGTCAGTACTCGCAGAATGGTGCAAACCCCTTAGCACCACACGGAATGGCCGCTCACTCTTCAATTGATAGGAGTGGCAAGGTATGTGCTTCTCTATGATTAGTGCACTGATTCCCTTGTGCACTTCGAGTGTCGTGGGTTGTATCTTCACCTGGTTCCTTCCTACCACCTTAAGCGCGTAGGACTCCTTGCCAACGGCGTCTAGATCTTTCACCATTTTATTTATGTTGTCCACATCCGGGACAAAGAATGGCGGCGGGTAAATCTCTAGCTTGAGATTCTTCTGTGTCATCAGCAGGTATTCGACCTTTTTGTACCGGAAATCGAAATTTTTATCTCTGTCTTTTTTAACTTCCCTCTTTTTCGCTTATCGCCCGGCTCGTTCTCTTTAGTTGCTGGCTGGCTGGCCCTACAAGCACCGACCCGAACTCCCCCACGCACAAACGTTTATGTCACTGGCTTTGATCTTGTGACAAATCACACTATTGATGAAATACTGCTATACTACTATATACGAAACTAAAAACTGTTTAGGCAGAGCACCAAAAACACATCCTATCTCTACTGAGTCTCAATACCATTCTACTAAATTATTCATAAATGTATAGCAGAGTTTGAATTGAAGTATTCAGTTAGAGCAGCCGTTCTCAATCTGCAGTCCGCCAAGCTTTTGTCTGGCCCAAAACATTAGGAAGGTGCTTTTTAAAACTATGGATGTTTCTAAGAGAAATTAAAAATGTATTACGAAGAAATACAAAAGATTTCTAGAGAAAAATATATGATATTTGAAAATTAATTAGCTGCCTTATCCAAGAGATTTTCTGTTGCTTGTAGAAAATTTGGTATATTAAAACAGCAACTAAAACTCAATTAGCTGCATTGTGATTTGATTAAGCAAGGCTATTTCATGAATTTATCGAGTTTTAGAATGAAACGATTAATAAATGATAATATGAACGTTATTTTGTCAGAAAAGAGAAAGAAATGCACAATTTTAGAAATTAGTGCCTAAAAAATACATGACTGTAAAAAAATGTGCGCATCTACTAATTTTAAGTTGATAAAGTAGACATAAAAAACTAAATGTTGCGGTCCGTCTAACATTGTAAATATATGTATATGGCTTGAAGGAAAAAAAGGGTGAGTATTGCTGATTTAGAACAAACTTGTATTTATATTTAATTTGTATGCTCATTAGTTTGAGTTCTAAAATAAATAGAAGTTGTAAGAGAACTTCTGCCAGCAATTGTAGTTACGAATGCGAGAGCTCGTAGATTCTGTCGTACGGCAGAGGGTTTGGAACATCAATAATGCAAGGGCTGTAATGGGGTTCGAAGTGATGATACAACACGCCCCACTCACCTGTTCTACGGATCCGTAATATCTGCGAGAGAATACGCCTCGTCGTGATATTAAATCACTTGCAGTTGAACTGGAAAAGAAAGATAATATTGCTTACTGTGCATACAATACTGAAACAATATATAAACTTTGTTATATTAAGATTTTAATGAACATATTTTATGATTAAAAAAAATAGTCAATGTAATACATATAATAATAATAATTAAGTAAGGCGTATTAGATTCCGATTATTAAAAAGTAATATAATATTGTCTAAGAAGAAACTAGTAGATATCTGAAGATATTTATTTTAGAAACAACAGAAATTATCAAAATATTTCCAACTAAGAATAAATAAATAGCAAATAGAGCGTAAACATGTATGACCAATTGACCGTTGTCATGGTCACCTATTTTCGATATTATTAAAGTAGGAACGAATCGAATATATAATTATATCGACATATAGCCAGAAGCTGTACCTTCTACGTAACAGGATTTAAAGAGCTGATTAGTCTACCACTGAATGTTTTTCGTATGTCTAAAATTAAGAAATCGAATTAGTTTATTTGTGATATATTTTGTCATAAGTATTTTGATCTACTATTTACAACGTAGGATTTCCATATTTGAACAATAAACTAGGATAATAATCTAAGACATTGTAAAAAAATTAAAAATAAGTAATTTGATAATTATTTGCATCAACTAATTATTGAACAGTTTGCTTAAATATTGTAGAATACCAAATTCTTGCTTGTGCCATTTAAATGTAATTTCCTGGAAAGAAATTAACAACCCTACGTTTTTTAAGTATGTAATAAATTTTAATTTAATGGCTTAATATTTACATAACATTTTCTCATTGCATTTTCCTTTAATTAAAATTAAATTCATTTTAAACTACTGTTTCCCCGGTTAAAAAACAAATCCGGAAAAAGTTTCGCTTAGTAATAGCATCATTTATGTAATGAAAACATTAATAGTTTGTGATATAAAATGTTGTTTTTTGCAGCTGATATTACTCTATTAAACTGTATTACACTTAATTTCATTATCAATGATTCTACTATTAATTATTCAATTAAGTAAATCATTATTAAATGAAAATACATTTGATCTAGACATTTATTCATGCTCATTTAAAGTAGATTTAAATATAAATGTGATATTTAAACATAGTGTTATAATATGTTTGCTAGTTCGGAAATTCATTTCGCTTTTTGCGAACAGAGGACATAATTGTATTTTTACACATCTAACTGAAGACTTAAGCCGTTTTAGTATATATTTTGACACCAGATATAGCAGATATTGTTTGTGAAAAAGTTTGTTTGATATTGCACTATAGTTCTTGTTTCGTGCTCTATCAATGAAACATTTTCGGCATATTTAATTTTACTTGAATTTTTGACAGAATACCAGCACTAAAACTGGTTTGTAAAATTTCGTTTCAGCAATCTTGATGTTAAAGAATGTCCTGAAAGGCCATTTGAAGCCAATGACGATCAAATATAGACTTTGATTGATGCAAACCTCCGTATGACTTGACCGTTCCCTATAACTTGACCCTATAATTTCACCGTTCATGATCACCTGAAACGCCTTGGTTTAATTTTAAACTCAACATATGGACTTCACATATTTTATTGTGATTTGCTTTTCAATTCGTACTTCTCATTCCAGTTATTTGCAATGAAGTACAGGTACTCGAAGAAATATACAAGACCAGAAAGCGCTTGGATCAAGTGAAAAGTTGTATCATCATGCTTCCTACTTATCCATGGCTTTATTTCTGGAATTAGATATTAAGGAAATTCACAGATATTTGATGGCTTTCATGTTTTTTTTTTTATATCTTCGTGGCATCGATAGTTTATATAAAGTCAAGGAAAACCTCTATTAAATTAAGACTGGCTTATATACATATATCTTCGGTGTTATTTTTGTTCTACTAATAGCACTTTCACTATGATTTCAATTTATTTTAGCACTAAACTCTGTGGAAGTGATAAAGGGCTAGGTAGAGAATAAAGTTTATGTATTCCTTTCCAAAAATCCTAACCAATTACATTTTTTTCTTCGACTCTCGTGTCATTCCTACGATCTGAGATCTACCTTAATTGCCTTCTAAGATATCTTATGTAACTTCCTTCTATATGATCTACTCAATATCTATATAATCATTATCAGTCTACGTCAATATAAGAGATCCAAGAAGAAATTATTCAAGGTGATACAACCATTATTGCGGGTGTTCCTATCCAGAAACGATACTCGTTTTGAAATTCATCAACCTTCTAATTGCAGACCATACTTGTGTACTGAAAAAAAGCTCTTCATAATAATCGAAATAAGTAAATCCATGATTAAATCTACCAAAGATATAGTTAGAATAATTAAATAACATGATGTTTATAAGAAATAAAACTCACTTTTATTTATGCACGTCTACTATTGAACAACTTTGGATATTCGGTTTCTTTGGAGAATTTTACAATGAATACAAATTTTCACATGATAAAGTTATTTTGATATTTTGTAATATCGTTATGTATATTAGAAAACCGCAGTTTTCCAAGTTTAATCTATAAATTCTATAAATATGAAAATATAAAGGATAAAAATTTCAATTTTATTAACTAACGTGATAAATAAAGTACTGACATAATTTAAAAAATCTTACATAGCACTGCTGGCTCTTCGATGAAATAATTTTAGGGCACTGACATCACGAGGTGGCTTACTCCTAAAGCTGGTAACACAAACGCTCTTTGAGCGATCTCTGGAGGATGCGTCATCGGTTCTTTCTCCTCGCAAACGTTGAACTAGTCTCATATCCAGACACAACATATTTCCAGCATGAATACTAGACACTCAAACTAATCCACAAAGCAGTTTGCTATTATAGTAAAATCACTAATTAGTGAAAACAACTTCTGAAATACCTATTGATTTCTTTTAATATTCCAGTAATTATTTGAAGATTCTAAGAACAAATGGTAATATTTACGAATTATTTAGTAAATTTCGTACATAAATATTATATGTTTCCAATACCTTACATTCGTTCAAAGATATTAATCGTTTTTAATTGTGTATACATAAATCACAATTGATTTAGACTTTATAATTGGTGTATAAGATAGTTGGCAAAAGTAATATAATAGGAATAAAATTAACATAATTTTGTGAACAGTTAAATAAAATTATAATAAATGATTTATTGATCAATTTATTTTAAAACTAAAAAACTGTAAACTCGATCAAACTGTTAGAAGAAGCAAATTTAATATGTTCTAAATATTTCGTAATAATTTTTACCCCTAATGAACATTATTTTATAATTACAGTCGTACCTTAGTATATTTGTGCTTTAAAATACGTCCAATACGAAATACGACATGTTTGAACGAAACAAATTTTGTTCGGAATACGACTAAATTAAACGCGCCTTTTATACAATGTTATTACAACATAAAATAATATAAAATTATGCCATGTCACACTTCAGCTACATTCTGAGGAGAAGACAGATACAAAGTTGTTTGGATAATTTTTTAATAAAAGTTGTGAAAAGCGAGAGAATTCCATAAAATGGTTATTATAATAACTTTGTATTGTTTTACAATATACCATATAAATAAAAGTTTTTTTTTACATGAGAACGAATTAATCATTTTTACATTATCTCTTTTGGGAAATATTAGTTTGTTCCTATTCGTGATTCCACTGTATTTATATTAATTTAATCAAGTACAAATATTTTCCGTCTGAACATCTCATATTTCTTATTAGATTGATTCAGGTTACATTGTATTTCATGCAAGAACAATGTGTCATATTTTAGAGAAAGGTAATCTTTTGATGAGAATAATGGACATTTTAACACATTTTTTTAATGTTGTAACGTTTGTAAGGATTACCTTTTGGTACACACTAGTTAACATATAATTGACTAACAAATTATATGGAATCGTACATTTTAATTTAATTAGAGAAGTATCCGGGTAGAAAGACTTATGGTCTGTAGCTTTTTTCTTATAATTCTTAGAGAAGTAAAAATGTTTATATTTAACTATTTGTGAATTGAATCAGTTTTATTGTATTGTACTTACAATAAATAATAATATCTAATAACAAATATTTTTGATTCTGTTACTTTTATTTTGAAATATACATAGTTTTGTTTAGTTCGTAAATCATTCTCTAATGTACTATATTCACATGGCATTTTTAAGGCAGTATCAGACCTTCTGTAAATATGTAAGGAAAAGACAAAATATTAATATTTGGCATATGCGAAGGTCAATCTGTTTTATGGTGAATGCATGAGTTTATGGACAAATTGTATGGAATTGATTATACCTTTTGTACTTGCAAAAAATAATAATATCTGATGTATTGAAATATATAAAGTAAAGACCAAATAATTATAAATATTTAGCATATGATGCATATGAACATCACGGAGTCTTCCAATACGAACTGATTATTAATCACTAAACTGAAAACCAATTTTTTATATAGTAACTTTTTGTAATATTAGGAATAACATTTTTCTGTCTTGCCTTTCAATATAAAACATATCTTCTGATGTCTTCAACGGTTTTTAACAGACATTTATAAAAGGAAATTTATTTATTAATATACACACAAAAAAACGGTCAGGCACTTAGGCCTTGTCCCTAAGCCTTTGACTATCAAAAAGATAGTCTAATTACTATCATTAAACATTCATTAATAGTCGGAACTCAA
Organism: Nicrophorus orbicollis; assembly: GCA_018845635.1. Taxonomy (NCBI): domain Eukaryota; kingdom Metazoa; phylum Arthropoda; class Insecta; order Coleoptera; family Silphidae; genus Nicrophorus; species Nicrophorus orbicollis. The sequence goes on from JAFMTC010000176.1 coordinate 45,436, forward strand.
CTCTTTCTCTGTCATTTTTGCTTTATATAAAAATATATTAATTTTTTAGAACGTTACATATTCATTAATTTTATCAGGAAGACATTAAATAATTCACTTATAAATATGAATTTAGAATATTGCTTATGTAATGATAATTATAAATCTAAATACATGAAGACAAATTTTATTAAACATATGCTTGCAAGATTTATGAAGTATGGGCCAAACATGTAAAGCATTGATGGGATCAATAGAGGCGTAGCCATACTTCTTTTATACATGATCAGCTGTTAAAGTTAACTCATTCGACATTTTAACTAGTATATTAAAACTGAGATTAAACTTAAATTGGAAATCCGTGTTTGAAGTATATTAAGTAAATTAATTTAAATTTACCATAGATCGATAGATTGATTTGCAGCCTTGTGATCAACAATTTACTTTTAATAATATAATAGATAATTAATATTTTTTAAAGAATGTATGTCAAATTATTATAATTCTTACAAAAATAAATGCAGTATGCATTGTTTCATATCGGATTAATATGCAAAGAACATATTGTATAGAACATAATACTAATATATACAATGTATTTAATACAAACTGGGCTACTTTACATTGTTATCACTACAAAAAAATGCGGTCAATAATGGTATGATCGATTTGTAAATGTATGAAAAATACATAATTTGATAAAATATATAGTAATGTAAATTTTAGTTTAATTCCAGTTTATTCTTTAATAAATATATATTAAGATAGAAGGACAGAAAGACATATGCTCTATAACCTTTTACAGCAATGAGAATAATTATCTTTTCATTTTTTCTTTTCTGTGTATTTGCTTTATTTTGGTTTGTATTTTTATTCATGTAGTTGTTGCAATAAATTTGATATTATTATTAATATAGAAGTTTCTGGAAACCGTAATTGAAAGGAAATAAAAGTTTGATTAAATATGTGAATCTGCATAATACTGTCACGTGCATAGGTATACATTGTTACAGTGTTCCGATGCTACTGACGAACAAATCCATTTAGTTTTTTTTTTCACATGAAAACGTGTTCTGTAATTTTCCAAGTCCCGATTCTCTCCATATGCGGAACAATAAATCATTTTAATGATACCCTATTTCATTTATATATTCAACGTGATTTCAGTACATTAATTTGCATACGGTTATACCTCCATTAACGTACATATGTGCATATACGTTCTCAGAGGTAAAAAATAATAATATTGACAAGATTTCTAAGATATTCTAAACCTATTATATCATTTCGATAAAATAAATATAATCTTAGTAATATTTTCTATTAGTATAACTTCTGGATATAATTTGTTCCATATTCCATTTAATGTTTTTTTTTTCAATTATTCGTTTAAAAATGTTTTAATTTGATGATTTAAAAAGGAGACTTGAAATTGCATTATATCAAAGTATTATTATAGAGATAACGGTATTCTATGTATCTGATTTTCAAAAAATGATGAAATTAACATAAGTTTATTTTTTCATATTTCTGTTTAGTTTTATTCAATTAAATTTTGATGATCGAATGAACAACAATTTTTGTATCTTAAAATGTAAGTACGAGTACTGCCAATATCGATTTAACTTTCTGTGTTTGTATTCACGCGGATGAAGGTCATGATCGTGAAAAATCTGGCAAGCAATTTAAACGGTCTTAAATTGCTGGCCAAAAGGAACATTTATTTTCACCTAGTTTAATTGGAAACCTTTTTTAAGTTTAATTTATCAACATAATTATAGTTTTCTTTTACATCCCTTGAAATCACTATACATTTCAATCTTATATTTGTGATATGGAGATTCTATTACGAACAAAATTTTAAAAAAATAAACGAACACTTTCCAAATGAATATATATTTATATATAGTTCACAGTTTAATTATCTACAATTAGGGTATAAACCTAGTAAATTGACAAATCAATATATGTTTTTAAAAATATAAAACAAACAAACTTTTTATGTATACTTTTCAAACGATTTTTTAATAATTATCACAGCATCAGAAATACATTTTTAATTTAAAGTTGGCATGGTATACATCAAATATAGTACTGGTTTATCCAGTCCAGGCAATGGCATATTGTTTGCCTTCTTCATTTTCCCTTTATTATAAAAAAGCAGAAACAGTCAATAGATTTGAAGGGTATTTACAAAATGTAGCAATATTCACGTACGTTCATATTTTTATTATTGTTTTGAATAATAAAATATCATTTAGAATATATGTCCATGATTGTAATATATAATATTGTGTACAATAGTACACGTTCTTAGATGATAGCGTTATATGGAAAAATATCAAAGTTAAATTAAAACATTCAAAAAATAGGTAAGGAAAATTTAGAGATTTCATAAGATACGAGTATACTGCGTTATATCGAATCCAGAGTTAATTGAGGAAGACCTCAATGAGTTCTTAATACATTTATAACAATAATTTTCTTTTAATTGCTCATGAACGAATACTACAAAATTGGATTATTACATATTTAGTTAGACGTTATTAAGAATTTAATAAAACAAATAAAAACTCAAACTTTTGCTTCGCATATCAGTACCAATCTGTATAAATTCCACGCCGGTTCACGGCAACATTTAATTATAATTTCCTTTATTTTTATCGGTTTGAAGGTGTGAAAGTGTTAAAAAAAAACGTTGGTTTAGACTGATATATCATATATCAGCATAAATGTATATGTTCTAGTGATTATAATTAAAGAGGAAACTTTCCATGCATGAATTTAATAAAATGTAGGAGGAATGTTTATAGGAATTCTTATTTAATTTGTATTATTTCTTTTTTATACCTTTTTTGTATAATTATTTTTTATTAATAAAGTATAGAATGTATTTATTGTTTTAATATTTATCATATATTTTTAATCCATAAATATAAACGTTCAAAACTTGAATATATTAGCAAAAATGTACATAATTACGGTATTCTATATAATAATACTCAGTCATAATCCCAATAATATTTTCTACAACGAAAAATTGGATAATTCGTATTAATTCAATTTTGCCAAAGTGAAAAAGAATCATCGACATTTTTTTATTTTGTCTGTGACATATATACAGTTCAATGTATCTTATGATCGATAACAACCAAGGAGAATTGATAATAATAGCTGGTAAGAAAATAAACCCAGTTGGTCAATGACCTTACTAATTGTACAGCAAATTACAAATAATAATAATGTATAAGTACACCCATACCTCGTTATACGACCGCTGTTTATACGGCATTTCGCTATAACGGCCATCTTCAATTAAGGCACGTTTTCGATTTACGGCCTAAATTGTTTCGCTATAACGGCAAAAAAACACTTTTTAGATGTCAATTTATCTACAAATTGCCAATTTTGCGCAAGCGCAATAATTTATTCCCTATACGGCGTTTCGTGGAATGTATCTAGGCCGTAAAGCGACTTACGGGTGTAATTATAAATTTAATGCATAAATATTTATATTTCTAGTCGTTCTATTTAAAATAGAATATAACAAGTTTCTACCACAAGGAAAAAACGGAATAATTAAATAAATATAAAAGTAGAAATATCCAGTAAAATTTATGTATTTTCAGAACATGAAAGGCTAAAATACCTAAATTAATTTGAGCGACCATTTACAAATTTAGTTTTTTTTTTCTTAAGCCGATTTTTATTAAGAAATATTATCTATGTATGAATTTATTTAAAATAGTATTAGCTTCTTTCCATAATATTTATTTTTAAATTGTTCTCAGACAAACAAAAAATGTATCCAATTTTAATATCATATTTAATTATAAAAATTTAATATCAAACTATATCTATGCATCTGATTATAATTTAAATTGAATTTAAACTGTAACTGGAATTGGCTACTGAAAACAATCAATACTTGTTGTAATTTATAATTCTCATATACAAACTGTAAACTATATGCAGTTCGCTTGAATGAACCTATATATATATATCAATCTATATATCAACATATAAACTTAATTTTGTTTGTAAAAAGTCAATTTCTCGCAATGTGCTGAAGTGCTAAGATTATGAAATTATTAAAAAAAACTGTTCAGATGGTCTGAATTCAACAATACTCACTTATAAATATTTGAAAAACTATAGTGAAATAAGAATTATACAGTTTTTTTAGATTATGTTTATAAATATTAATTTTCATTCATCATTTTTTAAAATAGGAAAAAGTACGGCTATTTAAAATCTAGCTAATGTCAATTATGTGTGGTATATTATTTGACAACATTTAAATTAACAAAGATAATTTATCACCGGGATTTCTCTCCGGTAAATCTTCTCTCTAATAAATTGACTGACTTTAATAATCCATGCTTTAAAACAGTATAACGAATCTTATAAATATAGCTAGATTTTTTTAATCAGCCAATTCTATCAATGCTATATATGCAAAATATTTGGTTAACTATTTTTTACCGGTCGGAAAATAAGGTAGTGAAAGCTGATAAGGACTCAAGTTCAGAAGTATATGGGCCTATCATTAAAAAAAATATTTATATATCTACAGAATAGGAACTCTGTCGAAGAACTAAATCCCAACTAATCATTAATTAAAAAATACATTATAAAATGTACATACAAAATATTACTGACTATAAAATTTAGATCGACAGAATCAGAAAGATTTCCATGTATATATTTATGTAATACTATGACAAATTGCTGATCGCTGTGATGCTTTAAACAATATTTTTAATCAAGTTTGATAACATTGTGTATTGTGGCTAATTAAATGCGAAACGAGCGACCGTAACGAAGGCAGCGAAACGCGTAAACTCGTTTATGCAAATTCCACTTTGAAACGTTTACCCTCTTAATGCCAATCGATAATACCTTAGCAGTTGAATTTTCCATATTAAATCATGTGACTTAATATATTATTAAAAAAAAACATGAAGAAATCTCTAGAAGCCAGTAATATTAAGTCGTTATGCATTCAAATACATACGCGCATTTTTATGGCAAAAAATGTAAATCTTATCACCGCATTTGTTTACAAAGTATGCGCTACGTAAAGGACATCGCGGTCGAGTGAAATTAGCAGGGAAAAATACTGTAGATTTTAGTAGCTATATTATATGTTTAATATTAACGAAATAATACATTAAGTAGAGATCTGCAGTTAAGTACATAAAGTACGGTTTTGCAGATTTCCAACTATAATAACTTTGTGTTTTGTTCCAAAAATTCCCTTATAGTCTCTTCGTCAATCGATACACGTAGGCGGAGACGGTATTATCCTTAATCCGCAACTGTTTCAAATTTAAAACAAAGTACGCGTCTTCGAATTAGTAATTAACTGGAACTAAGCGAATGAAGATTGATTTATTAAATATATAAATTTTAATTCGATAGGGCACAAATGCCTGAATGGTTAACAGTTAATTATATGAATGCTTCGATAAATATTATTGTTAATAATAATCATTATATATTGAAAGACCTATGGTCAATAACCTTATGCAGCAATAGGATTATATTTTTTGTAGTTGTTGCAATAAATATTGTTATTATTTCATCATATTTATTATAAAAGTTTACAGAAAAAAATATTCATACTGTAATAATAAATAATAGTACATAAATTATCAAGAAGAGCTAATAACAATAGGTCTTTCCGCAATATTATTGTTTTTATATTTTAAAAAGATCTATGTATTTTAACTATGCTCCTTTGAATTTCATCTGATTAATCTTATTGAAAATGTAAGGTATACAAAAAATAAACTACTAGGTATAAAATGACATATATATTTTTTGCAGCTGCTCTAGAAATGTTGTGTTTGCCAACTGGATAAATATATTTTGTAAAGTATAGAAAATGTTTCTTTAATTTAGAAGCATTTCCTTCCTAAATAGAAAATTAAAATATCACATCCAGTATGATAAAATAAATAAATGTTATCTACTCGAAAGCTACAGAAAAAGTCCACAGATAACAAGGATTAATACCAGTAAACTGGGGGAGATTGTAATGAAACTTTTTAAAATTGGAAAAGATATAAAATGTTTCCAGTTCATTCATTAAAAACCACTACTAGTCTTAAATTGTTTCTTCAATTCATGCTTATGAAATAAAATAAAAATAGTTGTTTGATTTAAGAAAGGTAATAAAACTCATTGTTATAAAAGTAATTTAAATAAATTGCATCAATCAGAAAAAATGTACCCTTTGGCACAAGCTATTGCCAATGCATTTATTTAAATAAGTCTTAAAAATTAATATGAGAATACCATGCAAATTTAATGTTTTGTTATAATTATATATAGAATATTTAAAAATAAATATAATTCATTAAATTCGCTGTGTTAAAAGTTTATATTTTAAATTCTGAAGTATACTTGCATATTTTTTTGTGATTTGTTATATTTGAAGTAAATGGTAAATATTTAGTAAAAAAGCAAACATGAAACATAATAGAAATATATTATTTCTGAATTAATTTTAAAACGTATTGTATATATAGATTGTATTGTAGGAAACTTTTTGTACTAATTTTGTATCTTACGCTGATATTAATCTTAGTTAAGACTGCGTGTTTTGTGGGGATGTTCCGGATAGCAATGGGGGCGATAACACCGCTAACCCAGAAAAACAAGAAACTTTCGCTGCATCAATAATAGAAAGAGCCGCGTCGCGACGCACTATAACTTCGTAGAGGACGTCAACCTTTAACCCGAAAAGCCCGCGCTAGGACTGAGATGCGACGCCGTTTGGCGCGTCCTTTTCAACATGTGCATGCACATGCGGCCGTGTTGGATACTTAATGCCATCACCAGTTTTGTTGCTAAACGCAAGCGTGCGATTCGAACACATAAGCGTTTTAAGCAAAAACGAGAATCACAACCCTTAACAAAGTGACGTAAGGTGAAAACTTTTATGCATTGGCGATCGAGGGAGACACCGAGCGTCGTGACGACACAACATTCAGTTAACATCTCTAGTTACTAGATGGCGTTGCAATGGAGGGAAGATATTTAATTTCGTTACAATGTCAATGGTATAAATAGCATACGTACATATTTTTTCTAGTGTTTTTGAATCCATTTGGTTCCATTTCCATGGAATATCTTTCTTCGATGTAAGATTTTGCATCATAAATGGTTTAATATCATATATTACTAGGGAATTAGAATAGCGCCTTAGGTTGGACCACTATCACAATTTGACTTTAAGTAGCTAGTATTTATTCAAAAATCAAAATTGTTCCAGTTCTCGATAGATATTGTTCCCTTAAATTCATCTCAAACAGACAAAAAATACAAAAATAATAATGAACAAATTTAAAAAATAACTATTACAAAAGGCTATTGACAGTAGTCAGCCTGATATATTTTCTATATTGACCTTATATACCACGGGGCGCCAACTTGCAACTCGCGAGCCACAAGCGGCTCTTTGAAGGATTATTTGCGGCCCTCGATAAATGTACCCGAGTTCACTTTTCATTTTTGTGCTATAATTTAAATACCTTTTTTGCATACCTTTTAAATACGTATTTAATAGCGGATCCCGCAAAATTTCAAATTTTGAAAAATGGCTCGGACTATCAAGGAGCTTGGCCACCCCTGTTATATACTATAACAATACGTATAATGATATATTATTTTTTTAAATGCTGAAAATAAATAACATTGACCCATGATTAAAGAAAATTAATAAAACTATTGGTTTTAAGATAGAATTGTTATATAAAATGTTATTATCTTATATAACTGAGTAATTAGAATTTATTTAATAAGTAATTCGTAATAAATATTTAATATTTATATACAATATTCGCGCTATTTAATAAACTCTTCAGCGTTAAATCCCCTATATTTTTTTTTTTGCTCATACCTGAAAAACGTGTTTACTGACGCAAGCAAATAGATTATATCTTTATGAATGGAGTTTATGTGAAAAAAGTGATATAGCGAACGTGTGTTTGCACTTGAATGCAAATTATTAAATTTTCAACGTTTATTGAACAAGTTACGTCTGAACATGGATCAGTAAATTGTCACGCTTTATTGATCATATGTTTCAAAAAGAATATTATTATTAGATTATGCCTTTAAATATATGATTTTATGTCAACTTTTATCTTTGAAGCGTTTAATTTTAGTTTACAATTTAATGAAGTTTAGTCAAAATAAATAATCAATGTAAATAAAAAAGTAAATACAGTCAACCCTCCCATAACGCGGTGAGTGCGAACCGCGTTATATGGAAACCGCGCTATAAGAAAGTCGGATTTAACCGTACAAAGCAGGCTAATTCGTAGCATGTTCTATGGAAACCATCTACAGAGTTGTATGGAAACCGCGCTATAAGAAACTCGGAATTAGTACAAATCACATCATTCGTACCGCGTTATATAGAGACCAATAAATACAAAAGACAAGATAAATTGAAAAAAAAGCATCAATAAAATTAAAAATAAAATCAAAATTTATTTAAAAATCATTTAATTTATATTCTCTCTTCAAATTTTAACTCGAAATCTCATAATCCATCCCTAATATAAGTTCCCTATACTAATTTAACTGCCTGTTAATTTTGTCCTCCCTTCCCTTTCACGTTTTTTTTATATATATTTTTATATTTGAAATTACTTTAATTTTGTGCGTATTCATTTATTTTCTGTTAATATAATTTATATTTAGATTATTTTAGTTATATCTTCCTTGTATTGACTGTATTGATCAATACATCATATTTTTGTTATTATATTATAAAACGGGAATATAAATACAAAGTGGCATCTAAAACTACCTAATACTACAATAAAATATCTTTGCTTTGGGCTTTTAAAGCCAGAAACTGGTTTTGTGGATTTGTCATTGATTATTGGGGTAAACTGTTACTTGGTTTACAATATTTTATTATTTATTTTGAAACAATTCAATAAAAAACTACATTAACGATATTAACAAAACTAAAAAAGTGATATATCTGTTTTAACGGACTGTTGACCGCAGTCTTTCCGCCCTGTCTAAATAATTAAACAAAAAAATAATGAATTTGTCTAAATATTTACATCGAAATAATTAAGAACTGAAAAACTTAATGGTCAAACAATATTTACTTTATAAAGGAACAGCTGACGTAAATTAATTGTAGTTTAATTAATATTTCATTGAGCGTGAATTGTAATTAAAGATTGAATTAGTTTGACGGTGGCTTTGAAAATCGATTGTGTGACACCGCCAATCGCTCCAAACGGAACCTACATAAATTTATTTCAATTTACATTTACGTTCAAATTTATTAATATAAATTCATTTCTTCATTTAAAAATTTTAAGTTATTAATTTTGAACAAGTATATTCGATATTTTTTCTTTTCATTTCAATTTTTTATTATTATATTTGTTACTTTATTTCAACATCTTTATTGGTCCAAATTGGGACAAAAAGGTAATGACCGAGGTCTGTTTTATATGTGTTATATTCTTGACATTTACTTATACTTCACAATAATGAACAGTGTATAGTTATCTCGATATTAAAAAGAGCTTTCAAAATCACTAATTAGAAAAACAGTTTTATTCAACACAATATATATTTCTCGTAACAACAGTTGGCTTGGCATTTTTTAAATCTTTTATTGAAACGTTATTATTTTTTGAAATTCTTTATTGGCCACAATTATGATCAAACGTCCATGGAAAGATTTTTTCCGCAAAGAAAAACTCTAATCTTCTATATTTAATTAATTTCTTACATATCCTGCATCCTTATTATTTAGATTTATTAATTGAGATGTTATGATATATTTAAGGTAAGATATTTTTTAATAATAAATTAATGTTATTTATATTGACTTTATCATTTCAGGATATTGAAGTAATCTTAAATAGTTATTGTAAATAATTGAATGATTTCAGTATTAATGTATATATGTTTTCTTATGGATTATAACTAAGTTCGTTTTTAATAATTGTCTTGTTATTGTTAATTTAGACTATCGACCAAAGTATTACTGTTTTGTTATTGTTATTAAACGAAAACACTAAAGCGAGGATGTTACTGTAAACAGCTTAATGGATATATAAAAAGTATAATAGATTCCCACAATACATAGAAGAAAATAAGAAATTAACTTCTTCGAAGGAGCTGGACGATAGAAAGTGCACACTTTAGCGTAGAGCGATTAAGACATTTTTAAAGGAAAAACAGCACTCACATTCGCTAATTTAACACATGCTCCGCGTAAATGTGCAGACTAAAGCCTGGAAATGGGTTACATGTTTATCGCTCTCTAAAGAGTTACTTTTAATACAAAAGAATGGAGACATTTATATCTATATATATATATATATATATATATATATATACATATAGGGTAATATTAAATGTGTCCATTGTAAAAATGGAAAATTTTGCGATGATGAATGCAACGTACAAATATTGTGTATTCAACAAATGCATGTTCCCATTTTTTAGTACACTTTCAATAGGAGCGCAACATTCGCGTTCACTCAGGTGCTTTTGAAATGAACAAGTATAGGCTATATACCACACTCTACCTAGAACTATTACAGGAACAATGCTTATGCAGTAAAAACCGTATGCTCGTGCAAAAAAAGAAGAAAAAGATAAAGAATCGTGTTTTCTTTTTCAATATTTCATGAATAACATTTTTTTTTATAAATCTTGAAAAATAATGGTAACATCAATGACTAATACAATTCAACTAGTTATACCTTACAAAATGCATGAAAATTGCCATATCTATTTTGATACGAACATACTATTTACCGTTTGATACACTCTTCCTATTTTTGTGAATTTTTAATAATTAATAAGAAAGACAAAATAATGTAAATATAATATACATAAAGTGAATTTAATTTATTTAAGATAATAAACAAGTCATTATTTTATAGATTATTAGTATATATAGTTCAGTTTTTGTATAGATCAAAGTTTTCAGCACACTTGAACGAAATTTCAAATTTCGTGGCAGTCTTAGCAGGTCTTAGTATCGATCTCCAACGTGGAGTAAAAATCCTGGAATGCGATTAGATAATTTTTTCCTTTGCGGTTCTTATAAAATTGTTTTTTTTTCATATTATTTTGTAAATATTAGATGTGCAAAAGTTGGTAAAAAAAACATTTATTTTATGTATCACTTGTGTTGAACTTTGTTTTATAGTAAAACAAGAAAAAATATTCAAATACAGATAAACATATTTTTAAATAACCTAATTGCACTGACCTGAGTTAACTCGGACACATAAAAATTCCAGTATAAATTTACAAATTTACATATAAGCGTAATATTTACGATTAGGCAGAATTAGAAACAAAGCGTAAAACTGAATTAACTCGTTAAGCAGTTGAAACACTATACGAATTTGTAAAATAAAACTTTCTTGTCTTCCCTTTATTCACTACTTATGGTTCTAACCAACATTTAATTAGTTAGAGCTAATTACTTTTTCCGTGTAAATTCTAGATTCCCAATTAGAATATTATTGTAACATGACCTCTAGGTCGAATTCACTTTTGTGAGAGCATGCAGATTTTCAGTAAATATTGACTTCACCAATTAATTATGATCAAAAATACATCATTGAAATGAACAACGACACCTCACTATAACTGATTTTTATTAATGGTTACGGCCCTACTTCTGAACTTGCCTTCTTGCCAGCCTTCACTACATTATTTTGCTGATCGGTAAATGCCGGAAAAACCAGCACCATTTCGCACCAAATGTTTGTGATCCTGGGACTCTAGCAACTCGGCCAAGAGTTGCCCCTATAACTGATATAATAATTTAGTTAGGGCAGAAAGACCTATGGTCTTTAGCCATTTGCAGCATTATATTTTATTTTTTCATTTTATAATACATTTTGCAATTGCAATATATTTTAATATTATTGTATAATTTAATACTTTAGATTGGACGTTTATTAAAATTATAATATTTATTATAAAGGTCAAATTTTGTTTAATATTTATCTTTTAGTAACTGTTATGGTAGTTAAAACAGTACATTGAAAGGATTATTAATAATTATTATATTTATTGGACCAGCGAGAAGGAGGTAAATAAGAAGTCAGAAAGGGTTGTTGACTATTAGTTGAGTAATCTATAGTTTTTTTGACTGGGAAGAAGTAATTATTTTTCTTCCATATTGAATAATAAGTAATCCGTTAATATACATAATTAATGATCCAAAATCGTCAATTATAACGTTTAATGGTAATTGAAGTACCATACTAAAGTAACAGAAATCTGCAATATACCGAAGAAGTAAATAATTACTCTTTAATAATGTATATATTTAGGTTGATATGTGAGATTTGTACTTTGAAGGAAAAGTAATAGTTATCCTATAAATTAGGGAGGATGTAGATAATACCTCGTCGTACGTAATAAATGGACTAGCCATGCTGGAACTCATGCAAGGTGCAAATTAATTCATTAGGTTTTACTAATGAATGTACCTGTTAACGTTCCACATTTCCAGACTGGCGCTCCGAACATCCAATTTACCATGCGTCAAGGGCATTCTACGACCGCGGTTCCTCATTTCCTTTAACCCAGTATCCCTGGCACGGACCGGATATTTCACACTCATTATCAGCGCCAATTACTTTACGAAATGCATAAACATCAAATTACGTAACGTCAACGCGTTTAGCGGATTTCAGGGAAGGCAATTATGCTCGACATTTTATAAAATATGTCAGGTTATAAAATATATTAGGGATGTTTGTGCGATGAAATTTAGGTTGACACTGATTCCCCTCTGTATCTCATAAATGTTGTCCATGCGCTCGTCGCCTTTACCTCTTTGATATTCCAATTCAGGAAGTATCCATGTCATCGATTCCTGTATTAAAAATAATTACTTTTTATCATCTTGTGTACGTTGGCAGCTTCCACACAAATTCCATCCATCTACCCGATTTACTCAGATCCAATAATAGAACACATTTCAATCCGCATTGGGAATTTCCACTCGACCGCATCCATACTTCCGATTGCCTAATAAAATATTCAACTATACAGTTGTTCAAACTACGAGCACGATGCATCTGGAAATGAATTCAAATTATGCTTGAGTTAAGTTATTACACTTACATATTGGTTTCTTAACCATTATTATATATATATATACATTAAAATTAATCAGACAGATCACCGTCGATAGTCTTTTGATCATGTGGTCTGAAAATACACATTATTATTTATTGTATATTTAGTTTGAAATATTAATCTCTAAGTATATTAAAATAAATTTTAAAAAATAAATTAGAATAGAAGGCGTTTAAAAATTCTACTTAAAAAGTTAGGTTTGGGAAAAAAAATCAACACGTTCAAGTAATAGAAGACATACTTGAAATCAAACGAATATTGTTATGTATAACCGTTATTGTTTATGTTATTCCTTATTATTGTATTAGTTATTGTAAGTACGATCTCCTTAACGACGTACATTTCCGTTTAGGAAGATTTCATCCCCTAATCACTAGAAAGACCGTCTATCTTAATCTAGTGGACCATTCATGCAGTGATAAGACTACAGACCTTTTGGCATCCTGTTGACTATTTTTACCACTAACGAATATTAGGATAAGAAATGTACACATCAGTGGGCGACTTTCCATCCACAGGAAACCCAATCCCCTACTCCCACTACTATTAGTATAAATAAGATGTGAATGTAATAACAAGGGAGACTTTAGTCTTTGGTAAGCCTTAGCTAGGGGAACAACTAGCAACTTAAGAGAATAATGTAACTCTTAGTAATAAACAGGAGATCAACACTTATATAGTTGACTTCTCCATAAAAACACTCAACTGTACAATAAAACTACTTAGAATATTCGTATTTGATATTCATAAACCCATCAAAGACTCCACAACGACGTAACTACGAGATAATCCACGGTGTCCAGAGATTTTTAATCCCGGGACACGACAATATAATATTACATAAAATAATAAACAAATGAACAAAGACGGACATCATAATAGAAAAAAAAACAAAGATACACATCAGGACAAAACAAGAGGAAGGAACGACATAATACCAGAGGGAAATATGACGACCGTACTAAACGATAGTATTCTAGTAAAACAGAAGAATATGAATAAAAAAATAAAGAATTGTATAAAAATAGAATACATTTATAACTAGAAGAAGAAGCTGACATGCAATACCTGCCTATGGAATACCTATGGACTGCAGGAGAGGAGCATGAACTATTAATAATTGATTTATATTAAAGATTTTATTTACGAAACTTTAATTAAAAGTAAAATATGTCAGGGCACTTTTGCTGAAGAGATACTATTTTATTTATCGATAAAAAACAAAAGATTGTAGCTTGAAAAGAAGATAGAAGCGTGAATATTCTGGTGAAGTTAATCACTCACAGCTTATTTTCGTTTGTCGCGTCTCTAATTGGAAAAGTTTAATTTAATTAAATTTCCATGTCTTTGCTACAAGAAGAAAAATAGGAAGGAAATGAAGTAGAAAGAGGAAACAAACAACAGCTTTGAGAAAAGATAACTAACTTTTATCAAACGCCTATATTCATACCGCATTAATACGGTCTCTCTTCAAATCAGTTGCAGACACTTTATAAACACTTAAAAAAAACATTAAAATCTTTTCGGTATTTTAAAATCATAGACTCATATAAATTATAGTTGAGTGCAGCATCTGCATTTTGATATTGCAGTTTTTTTCTAGTCAACTTTAATAATATATCATATTTAAGTAGATAAGTAAAGTAACTAGATGGAATTGAATAATTTTGCTATGCAATACGTATTATGGGATGGAAGCCAGATGTATTGGAGGAGATTAAACAGACTGAGAGTGTGTGTTGTGGATATTGAATCGGGCACTCAGCGAATCTCGATAGACAATGCTATAAACACAAAGCGGAAGAGGAGGAAGAGGTGACGGGATGTTCAATCCATTTCGAGCGTATGCATAGCTATTGTCTATATATTCGGTAGAATGCAATATAGAATTAAAAAAATATACACACTCTAGTTGTTGCGTAATGCACTACTTTATTGTAAACTCCAAAACATTTATTTAAAATTCACTAACATATATTTTCTTCAAATAGCATGATTGTGTTATGTAATATCTTCTATCTCTTATGTGATTACGTACACGAATTTACTTATAATGTTTTTTAATTATTTTGTTTACATTAGTCATAAGTAAATATTACAGATAACACACATTATATGAAGCATTCACACTATAAATGACTTAATGTGAATTTATGTATGACTTAAGACGTAAATATTAATCAATTTAATTGCTTTTTGGTAAATCGTTGACGGGGTGAAGAAGATGTAGATGTAGAGAGATTTATTCGGTCGGTACACACAATATATTTAGTCGTATATTTAAATATATGGAACAAAGGCACAGAAACAATTATGAAATAAATGCGATACAGAGGACCTTACTGTTAGACGGACGAGAGACGAAAGAGGTCCGTACTGACCGGCGGATGTCAAACAAGAGAGGAAGATTATTCCGGGTTCGTCTCTTTTATATGGTTTTGGGGGTCGTAAACTTAAGCCGCTGTTTGTGATAAGGAAGTACATCCTGAACATAAGTTTCACACGTGTGGGCGGACATGAGCGCCACAGCTTGAATGGTTAGAATTATAATGTGTGCACTAGAGATCTTCAAGATTGAATATTTTTCAAGTTGTTTGCCTTTTGCCATATTCCGTTTTTATGATTTCGCGCACATAAAACCTCAAGACGTTATCAACAAAAAAATAAAACTAATCAGAACTTTGATTAAGATAGGGCGAAAAATATCGGGAAGGTTATTAAATCTATATATTAATTACTATATATTTATTACGTTGTTATGTATAACCAATATTTATCATCTCATTCATTTATATTATTATTAGTTATTCCTTAATACTGTTTGTATATGTATATTTAAATCTCTATTATATTTTGCTGACACAGCCTGTGTGTCGTAAACCATTTGTTTGTACAGTTGGGACTGTTCGTTGCGTTGCATTGTTTCACGCATATAGTTAGGGACTTTACATTCACAGTGAACATCTTCGACCCCCAAATATTGTGTATATAAGGCGACACTTTTATTTCCAATTCAGTTCCAAGTTGGGTCAGTTGCTTGATGGTTAGAGTTATAAAGTTTATAGAAGTCTAGTTGTACATTAGGTTTATTAATAAAGAATCGATTTATAAACCGTCTTCTACTTAACTCATACAAAAAACCCATTGGGACTCCGCAACGAACATCAACAAAGATATTTCCACGAGTGTCCAGAGAAATCCCATCCCGGGACACGACATAATTATTTTGGTGGCAGCGGCGTACGAAGTCAACAAGTCCGAGTGCAGACTAATTATTTTGATGGCAGCAGTACTCGAACTCTCTCAGCATGACCAGCAGAGGGCAAATCAACTCCAGAAGCTTTAACGAGTGAAGAATCAAGGCGTAAACCGACGGAAAAGGAAAAAAATAAATTTTATGTAAGTGGAATTTTTGATATCTAATTGTTGTAGTTGTGTAAATGGCTGTTTTTTTTTTAAATAAAAAACAAATAAAATAAAAACATTTTTCTGTGGAAATTTATTAAAAATTTAACGGGAAAGCAAACTGAAGTAAAAATATTTAGTAACAATTTTTTTTGGTCAGAATAAAATAAAAATGGAAATTCATAAAAGCATTGAATTTTCTTTGCAAAAATTAGCATTAGAGAAAGTTTTAAGTCATCAATACGACGGAAATGTAGAAACAATAATCAATGTATAGAAGATTGCGAGAATATTTTTAATTGTAGAAAGGAAGAAATAAGTCATGATAACAAAATGAGAACTGCAAAAATGATAAAAGAACATATAGTAGTAATTATTGTAAGATTCAATTTGAAAAATGTTATATATGTGGAAAGAATAACCATAGTAGTAAAAGTTGTTATTTTAGGGATAATTTCAAGAGTATGTTAAATAAACACAAAGTTAAAACTCATTTTAAGAAGGATAGCAAGAAGTATATTGCACGAAATTCTAAAATAAAAGATGATAAAAGCAAAGGACCATCGATAAAACTTAAATGAAATATAAGCAAGAAGAAGCGAACAACATTTTTAATTGACAGGATCACTTATCTTTAATAAAACAAAGTATATTAAATAAATCGTGTAAAATTACTAAAGATATTACTTCAATGAATAGCGTTATAGGTAGATTTGAGATAATCGGAAGTTGTCAAGGAAACATTGATATAAATGGAAAATTATTCAAACATAATTTTATAGTAGTACCGGATTCAACGAATTTAAATGGAGGCGCGATATTAGGAATTGATTTTATGAACAAATATAAAGGATATTTAGATTTCGATAATAATATATTTTTGATAACCACAGAATTAAAATAAATGTATAGAAATAAGTATATGTTCATGCCAAATCAACACACCTACTTATTTTCCCTCCTCCCGTTTTTATATATTACCCGTTGGTAAGGGAACCACCAACGGGTGTGTTGTTTTCGGACGCATGTGTTCACACGTGCGAGGATGAATCGTAGCGGGTATTTCCAAAATATTCAAAATATACAATAAATTCAAAGTGAAATGTAAAGTACAATATCGCGCAAGTAATGATAGATGTTTCTTTGTATGCTTGGATTCTCCGCCATGACTCTTTCAAACATTTTTTTTTCTAAAGGATGTCATTCCTACTACGCTATTCTATAAGAACATACACAATATAGCCAATTAGTTCTTTCCTTGATTCGAATGTCGAAGAGGACCCGCCTGAAAACACGTTATACGATGACAACTATGACCCAGAAGATGATGTTCCTCTTTCAATATGCGACCGAACTTCGACTTCTCCTCCCCTCCTCCATAATTAACCTTTGAAGAATCCCCAACCACTTTATGTAATTGATATGAGATTAGATAGTATAGATGGACATTAACACTGCTTCAAGTTAGAGACTTTTAGAGGTAGTATCCGCATCAAGTGTGAACAATGTCAAGTATCACTCTGCATCAACATAGAAACTGCTTCAAACGTTTTCATATGAATTTACAATAGCTGTGTAATAAATAAAGATGACTTGCAAAATATTAATGTCTCTAAATTTATGTCATCTATGCAACATCAGTTGCTGTTTTATTCAAATTGAATAAAATTTTGTAGGGAAGTTTCTGAGATAGTAATTAATGATATAAAATCTGGACGTCCAAAAGATAGTAGCTTTAAATACACATTATATGTTATATTATTGTCTTATGTGAAGTTTCTTAGGTTGTTCGCATATGGCAACTCTCCTCTACATAAATATCATGCTTAGAAAAGATGCATAAGATTGCGATGAGCATTTAACAACTCTACGAGAATAAACTTTTTACAATAAACTAACGTACATCCAAATTGCGTTCGGCAATTTGAGCTTGCAGTGCGTACGTTAAACGAGCGCCGCTTTTATATAGTTTTTTGCATAGCAAAACTGGTTTTCCTCGCTGATAATCCACTTGCGAATTTTCATTAAATATTGCTGGAACGTTGCATAAACGGATCAAAAATGCTTTTCGCATTATTTTTCATAATAAAAAAATACTCGTGAAAAAATAAGCTACAGCACAATCAATATCGAAAAAATAACAATGAAATACTTTTCCTCTTCTCGCATTTTTTAATGAAAAAAAGTTCCTATGAAATATGGAGTTTGCTGTAATCCCGGTACATTCACCGAACATCAAATAAATCGATCACTGATTATTCGAAAGCGGGCAGATCCCCGCAGGGACTAATTGGTCCTCCTCATTCACCGCCGAAATCTATATTCACTCGTGCTTTCGCTCACTCCAGCTTACAGGATCACAGCCGTCGTCACAAACAAGGAATATCTCGCTTCCTCTAATTAAATCCTATCATTTCGAATGAACGTTATTAGTGCGTGAACTATAATCATTATCATCCGTCCATTATTATATTTACAGTGACAACGGAATCAACGAGCGAACTAGACCAGGTATTTCAATTATTGTTAATTCACAAAAGTTACTCATCATGAAATCTTTATTGTTTTTACATGAAACTGTACCTTTTTTTTTAACATATACTAATTTGAATGTTAAAAATATCTTTATTTTAGCAGAAATACGCAATCACTTTATCCTTTTAATCTTTACTTATTTCAATTATTTTAATACTAATATTAATAATTAAATAAACGTTTATATCAGTATTTAATTATGCTTTTTATAAACATTACAAGCACGTATAATGATTATAAAAAGGATATGTTTCTTTTGAGTTTACATTTTTAGATAATGTGATAGACATAAAAAAGTTACGCTATAATCAAGATATGCATAAGAATTTTTTTAGTGGATTTTCTTGCATGCTAAAAACATCATCAGTATTCCTTCCTCTCATATTATAAAATTATTACTTCATCGCTAAAATAGCTTCCATCCGGATATTCATTTATGTATAATAGTTGCATGTACTTCATACGAAAGAGCAAGACAAAAGAGGAGCAACGTTAACGACTTTATGATGGGACGAAACTTTAATCTGCATCGAATATAAACGGTATTTTTCACTCTAAATACACATTAATAAGGAGTATTTTCTGCATATTTTGTTAATACTGTATGATCAGGAGCGTTACATGTGCGAGGCACACATGCAATGAAATATAAAATCAGTACGGCAGAAAGACCTATAGCACTTTGCAAATAGCATTGTAATTATTTTTTTTTTGTATTTCTTTATTTTTTTTGTATTGAGTTTATATTTATTTTGTAGTTATTGAAATACATGTTATTATTATTATTATTAATGAAAACTAGTTACAATACGGTTTTTAAAGAAAAGTTAACACACGATTATTTTATGCTCTATAATCTTGTTATATTAAATAGTATATGTGTTGTGCACAATTTACAGTGTTAGTTTAATATTGATTATTAAACGCTATAATCATTAACATCTGCTAAATGAAATTTTAATATGTGTTTGTAAGTATGTTGATAATGTGGAACTCGTTACTTTTATCCATAAAATGAGTTTAATGAAGAATATGCGCGACAAAGCACATATTGCGGAGTATTTTTCATCTATTGTACATAGTTTTATTGTTCATATTTTTTATTATGTAGAATACAGAGACTATGATTTTAATTAAACGACGAGAAATGAGAAGATACGTAGTATTTGTAAAGACAAATGAAATAGTATTTTTCACTAAAAGCTTACCTCATTTTGCGCTGGAAATACTAACAGTAAACAATATTTTTTTCTGAGCACAGCTTAAAAAATATACCACAAATATTGTGAAATAGAATAATAAAAGTAGTTATTCTATATTAAAACATAACATAAAATTACGACATTTAGAATTAAATGTAATATTTTATCGACTTGCTACCAATATCTTTGATATTTCACGTTGTTATATTTTCAGACTTATGTTTTTATTGGCAAATTACTAAAAATCTACAAATATGAGTTTCACCGTGCAAGTAATGCAGTGTCCAAGTTTTTTTGGTTCATGTATCTCTATGGTGAAAGTAGTTCGAGCTATAGATTTTAATTTTTGAAAATTAAAGTGAAATGGTAACTCAAATAAAAGAAGTAACTCTTTATAACAAACGAATAATAATGTGATCAGAGGGAAATTATATTGATATGCTATAATCAAAATATATTTAATTAAATTATGCTAATTATAAAATTTAACTGCATTTTGGTTTTAGGTGGTTTGCTATTATTAAATTAACCTAGTTGATTTAAGTTTAGTGACCAAAACACGTAAATCGATGCTCATATATAACAAATGCTAACTGACGAAAATTACCATACGCCGGTGAATTGTCCATTACGGACTTTCTACACACGTAATCAAGTTAACAACAGCAAGTCAGTTTATAAACTGTTCGAAATAGAGTTGTACGGGCTGGTATTAAAGTCATTACAAACCAAATCATTCGCTGTCAATGATCATTAAAACGCCATTTTGAATGTGTAGCGTACGCCTGTTCCTGTTTTATCCAGTTAACATGAATGCGTGCTTTTCTGTCAACGTATGATGGGACTTTGTATGTTGAATAAATTGAAAACTTATAATCAGTTTTATAAACAAAAGATGGGATAAAATACCTGTAGTTTAAACAATACACATATGAACAAAGATGTTATAAATATGTTTAAAAAAACTAAATATCTAGTCTAGTATAAAGTTACAATGATAATCATTATTTATTTTATTGTTTCTAGACTCATGAAGGACTTTACTAAACATCAATATACTTGTGCGAATTGAAAGAAAAACGCAAATCATGCTATTAATGATTTTGCCGTGTTTTACATATTCAAGATCGTTTTCTTTTAGCACGTGACGATTACTCATTCTACAGTAATTTTATGGATTTTAAGATATAATCAAAAACGTATTTTTTTATTGCGCAGTTATTTTTAAATTTTTATCTAAATTATTTGGTAACTACTATTACATATATCCTACTGTATATATATATCGTTATATAAAAGAAATAATATGGATATAAATAATGAAATTTAATTATTATTATTATATAAAATATATTCTTTAAAAAAAAGGTTTTTAAATATTAGTTTCTCTACAAAACTGATTTTAAAATTTTCACAAAAATGGATAGTTTAGAGCTCGTAATGTCTAAAGTGTTTTCATGTTAAGATTTTTTAAATATTTCATGACTAAAAATAAAAGTTCTGAGTCATATATATTTGAAAAGGAAGAAATCATAGATTTTGACGACAGGGCCACAATTATGCTTCTTAGTTGGAGAAAATTAGTAATTTTCATACAAATAGTATTTTTTGAATCGCCTAACTATTTCTAATATCGATTTTTCAAAATTTTTATAACCATACATTTTACGATTGTTTAAAAACACTATTATGGTTATAAGATGTTACTAACGCCATAGCCAATTTTCTTTATATAACACAAAACATGAAAATTAGCATATCATATACTTGATAAACCAATATAATTTCTGGTTTCAAGTATAAATCAACATATTTTTTAAAAGTATTTTCAAATTACAATACGAGCAAAATAAAATGTACTTACCCTGAAACGACATTCAGTAGATCTGGCCACGCAAGGGTTAAAAGCGAATCCCTCACAAAAACTTCCCAAGACGTCAAATGCGTCTCGCTAAACACCCTCTCGGAACGTTGCAATTTCGGTCGAGCTCCTCTCGGCTTACCCTCCATCGCATTGTATGCTAAAAATTGAAATATACATATATAAAAAATCACCATCTTCAGTAACAATCATCTTCTTCAGAACTACTCAAATTTAAACAATTTTCTCCGCCCGCATTTCTGTAAGGGAAACTATTTCCGTATCGATCGGGGTCCTTGTTTGTAACCGGGTGAACTTGTTGCGGCGATTGTATCGTCTGGGCGTAAATTTCAACGCCAAGTCTCCTTTAAAATTTCCGAAAACGAAACGTACGACACATTCAATGAAGGATGATAACAGGAGGTTGCAAGGTATATCTCCAAACTTTAGTTACAATGAAATCTTTTATACTTCAGAAATAATTGACAAAATATATATTGATATAAGTCTTTTTTTTCTACCAATATAAATAATTAATGAATTAATGTAATTTCATATATTTTAGGGCAGAAATAGCCCTTTGTAGCAATGGCAATAATTGTGTTTTCTTTTTTATTTTCTGTGTATTCGCATTATTTTGGCTTGGATTTTTTCATGTAGTTGTTGCAATAAATTATATAAATAATAATATATTTTAAACCATGAAATACTTATTTTGTCAGATCGTAAATTGCAAATTTTATATTTGCCTTATTTTTAGTTCTTATCAAATTTTGTAACTGTTACAATATAATTAGTATTTTTGATATATTTTTTAATTAAATATTGTCAGTTTTTTTTATAACAATAATCTTTATTAGACATCAAATAAGTATATTTTTCTACAATTAAATACGTATAGTGAATATGCAAAGTAAGTTATTCAACAATTAAATTCGTGCAATATGCGAAGGATTCGAGGATTGCATAGTTTGTGAATTACAAGTGTACGAAGGTACACCAGAATTAGTGAGGCTTTAATGTAACACTATTTGTCTCTTACGGTAGGTTGCGTGTGGCATAGAGTGATTCATGTGTTGACATAGACAAATAGATAAATCCGAAATAGTTTATGAACACCATCAATAAAATATATAGTTAAAAAAGAATTACCCTTGCTGTTGATCTTTTTACATATATATTTATTAAAATATAAAAAATCATGAGAAACCTGAAGATTTTATTAAATACTTTCGTAAAAGCCGATGATCTTCTAGTTGGCAAAATGTCTAAAAGTGCTGAGTGAATTCCAAAACTGTTTTCATGGATACAAAATGTTTTTACAAATTTAATTTCTAGTATTTTTCACACCTTGGTCTGTGCCTCCGCACCTTCGGAATCACTGGCTTATAAGTAATTATATTTTAATTTATATGTAAGTTGACGAAGGAATACGAAATAGTAGTATTTTAACCTAAAAATGATGATTCAAAGTAATTTCCTTCGACGCATCCTATTTTCTCAATATAATAATATGAAAAAGTTATAAAGACTGTATCGCAATCTAATAATTTGGGAGAGTTATAAAGACATTATTTCAGAAGTAAAACATCAAAGCTACGCCTGTGTATGAAATTAATTGAGTGTATGAAAAGTTTTCGCAGATTTTTAATCAATATTAACAAAATTAGAATATTATTGGTATTGTAATTTTACCAAGATTATAACATTTTCGTGTAAAAATTATATTTATTTTTAAAATTTTGTAATTTGCTATGCCTTCAAATCTATAGAGATCTCAATTGTCAAATAGTTTATAGCCAAAATATTTGGATGGTTTTTCAATGTGTTTTCGTGTCGTTTACTAAGAACTAAGATTTCGCTTTTTGAGTGTTTATTTGTGGTCATTGTTATACCTAAATATTTAGCGTCATCAGCTTTTAGAATTATTTGATTGTTTAAGATGGATATGATCTCTATTTAAGATGAATTCGTTTTGTTTGGTTTTATACGCCATTTTTCCTATTTCTATTAAACTATTTTAAGAGTTTCAATGTTGCTACTGTTGGTCGAAAAGACGACATTATCATCAGCTTAAGTGGCAACTATAGTATTTTTTGGTAGTGAAAGAAAACCTTCTATTTCCTATAGTTCCTGATTTTCACATTTTGTTTTTATTAAGTTTTGTTTCACACGTAGAAAATGAACTAATTCAACTCCTTAGGGATTTCTAGTTCTCTGGTTACTTCGTAACAAGAATAATTATGATTGCAACATAATCTAACAAAACTTTATTCATTAAATGATAAACTCTAATTCATTAAATAGATATTTAAAAAAAATCAATAAAGTGATAGAAGAATAATAATTGTAGAATTATACATTATTATAGAAAATGGATATTTCTACAACAATACGGACAATTTTCTCTATCACAACTATATAAAGTTGATTTTATATTTTCTTGTTAAAAAGTACAATTGTATCCTTGAAATTCTCGAAACACTTAGAGTAATGGTTCATGCGAGCACAATTTAATCAGTGTCCTTCTAGTGTTCCGCTTCCTTATTTTTTTTTGTTACACTCACTTCAATCATTAAATATCCTTTCAAATGATCATTAGTTGTTTTTTCTTCATCTTTATAAAATATATGCAAATAAAAAATATAAATATATACTTCGTAGAGCTGGATACAAAATGTAATTGTATGTTCAAATATAACCGAGCAATGCGTTTAATTACCATGCACAATCTGTTGCAGTACAATTAACAAACATTATTAACTCATTAATTAAAGTTTAATATGCAATGGAATAATATGGAAGTATGTTGTTTTAGTGTATTAATTTCGCTAATTTGCCAAAGGATTTCATCAAATGTGTTATATAATGCAAACACGATATTCTGTTGACGGATTATAGTCACACCGAATGTACAACTATGGGTAATTGCATAATTTGTGTTTGCTTTGAATGCAATCAAAACATTTAAATAAAACCACCCAAAGCTATATGGTTTAATTGAAAAATTATTTATTAACCGGTATCCGCAAAGTCAATACGCTTGCATTGTTGCGTCGCGTCTGCGTGTATTGACTCTGAAAATATTTTCATTTCACAGAAACACATTTTTTTTCCAAGAGCATATTTTTATACTACATGTTCGTGCGTGAGCAACGAGCAAACATCAAATTGCAGCACAAAGTTATGTATGAAAAGACACTCGTGATGAAAATCATACTCGAGCATTTCGCAAAAGAAACTGGGTCATGATTAAAATCTTGTGTAAAACATCCCAGACACAGAATTAAAACATATAAAGGAATATTTTGCAAGTAGTTCACAGTGTTCTACAGACTATGATGCACTACTTGTACTTGTATAATATAAAAGTATTGAATATTAGAAGAGAAAATAGATTTTATCACATTTTATCATAATTATCTTCTTAACTGAAATTTGGTAAAAGCTTGTTATGTGTAACCGTTATTGTTTAGCTATTTACAAAAAAATGTTATTTCATAGTGTTATGAATAACCAATATTTATCCTTTCATTCATTTATATTATTATTAGTTATTCTTTAATACTGTTTGTATATGTATATTTAAATCTCTATTATATTTTGCTGACACAGCCTGTGTGTCTTAAACCATTCGTTTGCACAGTTGGGACTGTTAGTTGCATTGCATTGTTTCACGCATATATTTAGGGACTTTATTCCCAGTGAATATCTTCGACCCCCAAATATTTTGTATATATAAGGCGACACTTATAATTGTAAGTCAGTTCCAAGTTGGATCTTTGATGGTTAGAGATATAAAGTTTATAGAAGTGTAGTTATACATTAGTTCTTTAATAAAGAGACATTTTATAAACCGTCTTCTACTTAACTTACACAAAAAGCCCACTGGGACTCCGTAACGAACATCAACAAAGACATTTCCACGAGTGTCCAGAGAAATCCCATCCCGGGACACGACAATAGAATGGAATAAATAATCGAGGTATAGTCTATGTTGTTCATGTTCTTGAATTACTCAGCAAAATGAATTATGAACATTTGCTCTACGACTAAAAATGAAAAACTTGGTCAAACTTTGTATATTTTTATCATTATTTCATATATATATATATTATATACAATTATTACCTTTTTTATTTGTTTCAACCTTTTAAAACAACATGAAAAAAAAAAGATTAACGTTACTGAACTGCAGAAAATATAGACATAAAATTAATGTCTAAGTAAAAACTATAATAATGAGATTTTGTAGCAAAATTAAGTGTGAAAATAAATTAGTTTAAAAAATATTGATAGAAACTCACACTAATCAGCAATAAATCAATTTAATTAACTTAATAGATTTATAGTTTCTCACCAAAAAGTCAATGTTTCTATCAAACAGAGCACACGGTCTAAAAATATTAATCAAATTGAATGTAATGATTTAATACAACATATATGATTAGGAATCTTCAAGATCCACTGTATGGCGATAATAAAAATGAAATATCAATGGAATATCCTCAAGAAATTCTTTTATTTCTTCAGATACGCTGCAACCATACTCACTTCATTTTTTATTCTTATTTTTTGAACGGGATTAGAATATGTGACCTTCGTGTTAGAATCAGGAAAAACTTATTATGCAAATCGCGCATAAACAATGTAAATGGACCTTGTATTAACGACGTGAAGGAGAGCAAACCACAAATCGCTTACTTATGTTAATATTAATAAGTTTATAATTTATTGATCAAATGAGAAATACCATGTTAATGAATATCTTTTCATTACAAATGTCTCATTAAATTAGATATTTAGGAATAAATATGAATACTATTAAATGTTTTACATACTTAATTGCTTTTAATTAAATTTAAGAGAATGCCAGTTATATGTAACACCAGTTCAAGTTCAATTAATTAAATTTTATTAAGAATAATTAGGACTTGTTACAGTATAAATTAAACTTAATAATGTTATTGAAGTTGGTTTGTATTATTATATAGACAACCAATATTGTCTTGTTATTAACATATATAATTAGGCGTACAGTTTAGATCCTATGAGCTATTTGTTAACTATGAAGAAAAACGACAAGCAGGTTGATGAAGTCTGGTATGTAAAACAGGGATATTATTCACACTACTAGTGCATTATTATTAGTAAATAAATAAACCAATATTTAACAAAATAGCCCTTGTAAGCAGGTACCGGAAAGAGTTTTTTTTTATTAGACGGCCTCCAACAAACAAAAAAGTGATTAATAAAATCTTTACTTTTTAATACTGAAGGAACATAACCCAGATTTAATCTTACCTCAATAGTAACATTTTATAATAACGTAATAAGAGAAAAGCCATTTATTGAACTCGATTTTTATTTCATTTCGGCAAATTTATTTAAAATCACTTAAACCTTCTTATAATTTATTTTATACAGAATGTAACGTTACATTGGATAATCTTCTTTGTAATATCTTATATTTTTTAAAAATTTTAACTATCAATAGTTTATAAGCTTAGGGTTTAGACGTTGCAGACCTCTGTAAATTTTTTTTTTATGTAAAATGAATTTTAAATGTTTATTATATAGTATATTTTTATAAAAATAAATATTTGTTATTTCTTTCAATTTATGTCTGCAAAATAATGTATATTTTATACTAATATATTGTACTCTTGCATTTGTAATCTTATATTAAACTTTATTGAACCAGTCTGAACATGAGAATCTGCAAATTATGGATTCATTTGCATTCTATAGCAAAATACTGATCAGTTCCGAACAAGTGTCTGCAACGACGTGGTGATTTGCTGAATGTCCGATTGGATAGATTGCAAATATCGTTGCAAAAAGACAAAAAAAAGTATCAACTTATTCTTTAACTTCAAAATATCAATTATCCATGTTAATATTGACTCTAAACTACTAAAAAATAAATTTGTAGCAATTTACTAAAATCTATGAAATGTTTAATGGGAAAATTTATAACATTGATAGAATTTCAAAACCAAAAAAACATATTTCTATGTAAAATTACATTCTTACCTATCCAATAGTCAATTATATTAATTACTTACAAAAGTTATAAAACATAATTATAAATATTAAAAAACAAGTTAAATATATTTTATTAATATTTTTTTATATTAAAATTATCAAATTATATAATTGATTTATTTATAAGTTTGTATAGCAAGACAATACGATCTGCATCGAAATTTAATAAATTATTTTAAATAAATATATGATTCGGGGGTCCGCACTTAGGAAAAAGCCATGTGAATATAGTACATTCAACTATGATTCACAAATATATGATATTGTTACTTAGTAGAATGAATCAATACATTTATGAAGTGCAAATACATGGACCTGTTACATAATGAAAAAAAAAGAACGATGTGAATTATGTCCTACGCTTAAGCGAACACGACTAAATTATGCATAAGATTTAAACTACAATGGTACCTAAAATTCGCATACATTCGCCCGTGCAGAATAAATAATGGAATGTTACATTACTACCCTAAAAATGTAATGGAATATATTTTTTTAGTAAATTTAATGCAAATATTTTCGTGTCATTTCGTAATTCCATTTATATAATCAATTTAACCCAAATACATTTCATCAAAGTTTTTTTTACTCAATAAATTCATAAATGCGAATAAAGTAATTTTTTATTCATATAAAAATCTGATTTATTGTATACTGATTTATGTGTACAGGGTTGACTTAAAATGTTATAACACGCTAGATTTTTTATGTATTTACCGTATCGAATGAAATATAAATAAATGTAGTATGTGCGTGAACAAAAAGCTGTTTTAATGGAACAGACTGTGGTTGGTTTTGCCAAACGTTGCAAACTAGTTTCGTATGTACAGCAGCCTGCAAAGCGGAAAATCTATGATTAAAACGCTTTTTTATGGCCTCTGTTATCGACAACGAAAAATGCATTTCCAGTGTGCGCATCGAACAATGGTTTTTAGATTTCATTGTAGCCTGTGAGGTATTAGGATTGCATTTGTTGTTTTCCGAAGTAAAATATATTTTACATAACATATTAGTCGTTGTATTTATTACTATATTTAAGCGAATTACAGAATTTCAATCCGAGTGTTTACGGAGAAAATCGATTTCCAGTATTTTCATTTTCAAAATAAATTTTTATAAGGCATTGTTTTGATTTGTATTTTTTCTTTTAGTTGTTGGAATACATTTAATAGTAATAATTACTTTATTTTAAGGAAAAAAAACTTTAAATAAAGTACCATGTCTTATCATAAGTACATCTGTTTTATTTAATAGAAAATTTTATAGAAAATATTTTACAAAACTAATGCGTTATTAAAATGAACTTAGTTAATATTTACATATCTACTGAAGCAATAACATGGAAAACTAATTTCAATAAAAAAAATCTTAAATTAAATAAGGTTTTGTTATGTGTAAGATTATTGTTTATGTCAGCCCTTTTTATTTTATTGATTATTGTAAGTCCATTCAGATTCTTATACTAATACTGATTACCATAAAGATTTAGATCCGTCTAATCATATAATGATTAGTTATATTCAGTATTAATATTTTGTTGTACCCGATGAAGCACACATCAAAGTGGGTTTATTGTAGAATAATTGGGGCATTCTTTCATATAAGACGATATTCATAATTATTAGTTAGTCTTCACTCTTAGTCTTGAAGAAAAGTTTTCGAAGAACAGTCTTAGCTAGGGAAGCAACTAGTAACTTAAGAAAAAATAATCTAAAAAATGTTATAAAATAAAATATGAATATTAATTTTGGTTTTCTTTAATATATTTAAATAAAAATAATAAATTAATAATCTGAGTTGCAGCGGATAATTAAAAATAATCCAATGGAATTTATTTATTTGGTTATTTGGTGAATAAAGTTATGAGTTTAACTTTGATATTTTGTTTGCATATTATAAATATATATAACAAAATCACTATCAAAGGGAGACAAAAATTGTTCATAAAATGGCTGTCCCGTGCAGTAGACGATTTCATTTATTATTTATTAAAACATTGACAATTCGCATTATTAAATGTTATCTACTGCAATGTGATATGATCGGAAGCAGTATATTTTTCTGTTTTTTTTGTGTGTATTGTTAATAGAAAAATCAAACGAAAAGAACAAATAAATTAATAATATAATATCATTTATTGGCTAGTGAAAACAAAATATAATTCTCAATAATAATAATTAAAATAAGGAAATTTAAGGTTTGTTTGGATGGCTTATTTATTCACCATCCAAATAACCCTTCGAATGACCTCCTCTATTCCAAATCCAAAAACGTTCCAGTCTTCGATAGAAATCTCTCCCTTTCATTTAAATTCAACTCAAAAGACTCCAATTTATCATTTCTAACCAAATTTGTATCCCTGGAATCCCACACTTACCCTATACCAGTATCTATTGTCCCGATAATTATCCTTTCCCAGAGGTTGCCTTTTTTATATAATGATTTTTTTCCTTATTATGTAATTGTTAAACAATAGTGTTCATTTACTTTCTCCACTGACATATTATATTCATAGGTGGAAAATTTGGTCAGCCTTTCTGTTAATGTTTTGATTATATTGTTTTTATTATTATTTTGTTCATTTACAGTTGAATATTTTAGTTTATTTTGCATTTCTTTATTTTAGTTGTTATTATTATACTTATTATTCACAATAAATAAAAAATACTCAATTTTAACTAAACAAAATAACAATACAAATAATAATAGAAAGGCTAATCAGAAAGGGTTAATACATATTTTTTTTGCTTTAAATATATATTATATTTCTATCATAATATAAATAATTGAATAATACCGTTTAAAATCAGACCATTTTCGATGAGAGATGAAAATATTTTATTATATTATAAAATGTATATGTTTTTCCTCTTTTGGCATTTGAGTTTATATTTTTATTAAAAGATTTATTTATTTTTTCTATTTTAGTTATATCACTACAAAGTAAAAAAATATGGCCTTTGGTAAGTAAAGTGAGAAAAAATTGTCCTATAACCTATGGCATCTCATAATTGATACAAATCTCTAAATATGTAAATAAAACAGAAAAATCTCAATGCTTCATATTTTTTTCATTTCCAGTATGAATAATTTATGAACGTTTTAATGTAATGTAACCAAAATAAAGTATATATTTGATGCGTATGCACATTATTCCGTAAGTTTTGCGAAAGAAGATTTCAACATAAATGCTTTCAACATTTTAAAGTTTTATAAGAAAGTACTTTCTGGTTAATACAGATTTTTTGCGTTAGTCGTAAAAAGAGAGAGGAGAGAGAAAATAATAATACGTAGGGGGCTTAAAATAAATAAGAAATGCTGATGTATTAAATGCGCGGAACAGGATGTAGTTTGTTTGTGAAATCACTTTGGCGAAGGCTAAGGGTGGAAGTGTTCAATAGACGACGGTATACGTTCGATATTTGAACTGGAAAGTCTTCGGCAAACAAAATACAGAATCGAATCAATTATATTCGCACGTTTCGTGCTACATTTCACGCGTCCTATCAAATTGCCGACAGATACAAGAGCTAAACTATTTGTTGAGAGTAGATTCTCCTATTTGCTGATCGACACGTTATCTGATAAAATATAATTGGCATCCGAAATTAGGAATTTCATGATTTTATGGGAATAATAATCAAATTTTGTTTGTTCAACCCTATTTTCATCATTATTTCAAATATGTTATTTTTAATAATGTATATACAATTACAAATTAATTTAATTTTAAGTACATTCTAATATAAATGTTAGAAATTATAGAAATATTGTTTATATTGAAAATAGATTTAAAAAAAACTATAGCGAAGAAGTGCATAGAAAAATAAGTGTGATCAATTTTTTGCGAGCGAAGACCATCTTGAAAGTAGATGTCGTTTGTTGAAGTAGTCTTGTTGAAATGTTCCCTGTAGGAATAAGTTCGAAAGGGCAAAGTAAATAAATTATTATGCAGTAAGTCGAGAATTATATATAGATAGGAATTGGCGTCAAGGGATAAAAATTTATTGGATAAAAAAAACTCAAAACATTGGTACTTCGGTAATAATTTGAAACGGAAAAGCGAAACATAACTCGTCTTCGATTAATGCGGATTCAACATAACACGGTTTTAAAAAGAGATTTTAATAAAACCAATTAAAAATAAGTTTTTTTAACCAAGAAAAAATTGTACACAAATATCAAAAAATTGTAAATGAAATAAATTTATTGACCACAAATTAGGCCAAATGGTAATCCATCGAAGTATTTCTACTCATTTTATAAATAAACTATTGTTTTTCTTTATACAGTCGACTTTTTTGAGGGGTTTATTTGTTGTAAGTATTTAGTTTTTCTATGTAAAAGAGTCTTTTAAAACTTTTGCCGCAAACGATTACCCAGACTATGGAACGGAAATTATGTGATTAGCAAAATATATTGTTAAAAAATCTATTTCAGAATGTAAATGTCTTACTGAATAAAAGAATAATCGTTTTTTGTTTTGTTATTACATCATTATGTAATAGAATCAATAGCAAATGACAACAATCATTTGTTATTTGTTTTAGAGAAAAGAACATATTTCGTTTATAAAAGGGCGGAAAGACCAATGGTCGATAGCCCTTTGGCCAGCTTTTCTTTTTGTTATTATTATGTTTGATTTATATTTTGTTATTTTAAGATCATATTTTGTTTTATAACTGGCCAATAAATTATATTATTTTTATAATTTTTTTTATTCGTTTATAAAAAATATTTTATGGATTTATTTGACAATTTGCTGTAAATATTAATTTTATAACAATAAATACGGATTTCCTTAGTACTTATAAAGTACAATAATATTTTTATGAAAATTAAAAACGTAATTGAATGTACAAATGTACGGTCACTTTTACATTTATTTCATATCGTAAATACGCAAAACAATGTTTTAAAATAATGTTGGAAACCCATTGTCGAACAACAAACAATAAATAAACCAAATTTTAAAATAAGTATGTAAATAATTGATACGTTATTGAAATATATCTATATTCTATGCATACGTTTCATTTCAAATTCTTATATGTAATGCAATATATATTAGAATACACTCGAGTTGCCACGGTATACAAAAAATAAGAATGGTACAAATTTCAGTCAATAACAATGCGAAGATCGTATTAAATATTTATCGTTATTTGTATTATATTATATTTATGTTATTAACGATTTAAGTTTCATAATTATTTAATAAAAATAATAAATTTCCTATTTTCTTTTGAGGGTATCGGCAAATGGTCATTAGCCATTAGTTCATATAACAAGGAGAAACAACGTGCTATATTACTATGGCGGATATACAATATAAAATTTTAATAAAAATATTTTTATTGTAACAGTGCTATAAACAGATAAAAGCAAAAGATATTTTATTATATAATTTAAATATCTACAACAAAATCTGAAATTATTAATAATAATATCTCGCTCTCTACTATGTGCACAATGAAGAATCAATTATCGAAATGTGGTACAAGTATAGAAAAAATGGTATACGTACTTGTATATAATTATTTTGTCCTAGTTCCCTTTGGGTTGGAGCTGCTGGATGCCGATGGAACAATCAAAATCACTCGCCACACTTAAACACTCCCGGTGGTCTCGAAATGGACGCGTGACGTCACATGGCGACGCCTGCAGAGCACTGAACACAATAACCTGTAGCTCTGAGGGCGATATCTGGCAAAGGGGAGCTGCATGCGGCGTCGCACTTACGCACCCTCATCCCCCACGACCGCCGCCCATCTCCCCAAAAGCCGCCCATTGCTAAACTCAAATATGCTACATGGAAACTGCATAGATTTATTACCGAAAACTGGGAACTATGGACGTTAAAAAAAACTGCTTAAACTTAAATTGTTTTCAATGTTTTACATTCATTAGGAGTTTCGAAATTAAATTAATTTTCACATTTGCTACCATAAATTCGTTTCATGCAACTACAATACAATGCATTATTAATAAACCATTTTCATTGAGGATGTTTTGCTTGATCTAAATAGATCTACAAAGTTATACAACTAATTTATAAGTCAGTTCTTCATATTGTTTTTCATTTCTGTATCCGCAAGTATAAAAGCTCTATTTTAATAAGTTTTTTATTATAGTTAATATTAATTATTTTTATTGCAATAGTGAACAAAATAATACAACATTCATATAATTATAAGAAAAAGAAAACACAATTATTACCATTGCTGCAAAGGGCTATGACCTTTGGTCTATTAGAGTTGATATTCAATTAGGTTTATTTATTCTTCCTTATTATTTGCTATCGATATTCTTTCAGCGTTCCTAAAATTTATTGCTACTACGTATACATAAGAACAGTGATCATTTGAAGCAATCATATTTCGTGCCAGATCAGCAACTATTTATATAGCTTCACGAAAGCAATCAGATCTGAGTGGAAAAGGTGATAATCAGTTTGCGTGAGATCTGGTCTTAAATAAATTCAAAACAGTGTATCTTATTGAGGTGTCAAAACGACACATAGGAAATGGAGAATTTGTCCTGTGAGTGGAATTATTATTGAGAAGAAATAGTCCTTATAATCTTGGCATCGAAATTGATATAATTTATGTTTTTTAAGAAATTGTGCAGGATGGTAAGAACCGAAAAGTATAATTTTATTATTTGCATCTCCAAATGCATATCATTTTCTTATTACTATTATATACATTTTTTGTTATTATCACCCTACTTATACCAGACCTTTAGAATAAAAAATCGATATGTAACTTTCATTATTCACTAATGTTTTTTTCTTACTATTTTATCTACTGATTATCCTACTATATTTCTAACGGTCTGGAAGATACAATTCGGGCCATCCAACCAAAAATAGGGAAAAATCCTGGTCACACTGTTTATAAGTATGACATGAGTTTATCACAAGTACAATTAAATTCAAATGTGCAAATTGCAAATCATATTATGATTGCTGATAAGTTTGATAAACGGTGAATTATAAATTCAAATAATTATGTTAACATTTGTTAGTATATAGCATTTATCAATGTTTCACATACATGTATTTTTTTAAACATAGTCGTTTTCTTGTCTAAATTTATAAGTTACGTTTCCCTTTAGATGTTTATTTTAAGTATATGCACTTTACTTATTTGTTCAATTTATATATAAATTTAATTTATATTCCACACTTATCTTTGCCAGTACCTTCCACAGTTCTTTCCCGTTCTCGTCAATAGATTCAATGTAATTTAATATCATTGTGGTGAATACTTAATTATTAGAATAATAAACTGTTTATAATTTGTCCTTTTTTTATTAATTGCTAATTGCTTTTGTAGTTACTCTTGGAAGATTTCTTTTACTATTTTACATAATTATTGAAGATTTATTTGGTATACAATATTAGAAAAGTATTTTTTTAATTATTAATTATATACAAAATATGAAATCATAGAAATTAAAATTTTGAAAACTAAACATTTCATAATGAATTTAATATCCTCCTCTTTCACATTCCTGCTGCTATTTTCATTTCAACATTTAATCTGTTATCTAGGTTGCATGCCGCAGTTCAAAGGACTCGGACATTGTTCGATATAATTAAACTCGACGAACCAATGACATTGTTGTAAACTGGGCGACGCAGTGCTTGGACAATAGATCAACGTTGCTATATTATAAACCAAAATTAACATTCTGAAACGCTGTAAGAACTAATGTATTATAATATATTAAATTCGGTTTATAATATTTAATTTAACATTGACTTTGATCATGTTCAAATTGAATATAATTATTAAATTACCAATAGTCCTTTGTATTAGGATAATGCAGTACATCTAATTTATAACTACTAATTTATCTAATATTAATTCATAATATACCGTAATTAGTTAAGCAATTTTAAGATTCTCCATCGTAAATTATTAGTGTTTTCATAGATTTTTATTTTATGATATTTTAGTAGTTACTAGATAATTTTTAACTAATTTTATAAAAGCAAGATAAAGTTTGGGCCCACGAAAACTTGTTTTAATTCTAGGAAATAATTTCAATTACACATATAAAATGTAAGATATTTTTAAAAAGTTTAACTTTTTTATTAAATGATTTAAAAAACGCAAATGCCATATCTGTACTTCTTTTACTCGATAATAAACACTTTTGCATTTTATATAGGATTTCTCGTGTAGAGAGTAGGGAAACGGTATTGATTTTTTTTTATTGATATATAATTAAGAACTCATTTTTAATACACTAACAATGAATGGATGTAAATTTAATTATGATAAATGTTCGTATATTAACTTGTAATTCGTGGCTTCGTGATTACGTGCGGTATGTTAGATATTCTTAATCTTAATTACCTGAATAATTTATAAACTATTTAATATATACCTCTATTTTTTTGATCGTGTGTGGTTTATGTATATATTTTGAGCACGCAGATCATGTGTGTAATATTATTTATGATTTTTTTATAATTATTATTTAGTTTACTAATGCATATCATAGTTTTTATCGAAATATTTATATTCTTTAGATTTTAAAAGAACATTTTATTAATTATAAAATTTACCAAATATTATATAATGTACTTACTTTTACTCAAATATTCCAATCATTAACTTTTATATTCGAAAGTATCCTGATTTATTTAATTTGAAGTATTTATCTTTAATTCGTTACATTTTCAACCATATTTCGTACTGAAATATTGATAAATAATTCTTGTCAATTTATTTCTATTATTAGTTGCATATTAAATACATTGAATTTCTTTTTATTATATAAATCAATACTGTAGCTTTATAAGTATGTAAAGAAATTCTAATTTGATTTTAGAATATCCTGTTGAATGAAAAACTTTTTTTTTAGTAATAAGTTCTAATAATTCATGATTTTTTTTAATACATTATTATTACTGATATATACTGATATTTATTAGAAGAAAATATAAATAATAAGTGTTTAGGAAAAATATAATAGGTTGGATATAGTATAGTAAGCTTATTTATTTTAGTTTGAAAAATACAAGTTACATAAATGTTACATATAGATAAATACATAGTATATATTTATTTTATAGCACCTTGTTGTACCATCTAATTAATAGTGGCGAGCTCATCGTAAACCGTTGTATTACAATCGAGAAGGAAGATTTATTGGAAAGCCCCGTTCGTACCGACACCTCGAAGGATTAAAATAAACAAAATAAAGTTACATATTAAAAACATAATTAAAAATAAACTAGTTAGTTCAAAGTAAATTTTGTTGATGCGAAGACCCAATTTTCCAGTTGCGTGTTGTCCTAGAATTGGATGGTCAAGTGAAAAATCGGTTCCCCGTTTGAACGCCCTCAAAATTTGTTTTGTCAATTTCGATTTTACCGCTACCAAAATTATATTAAAAAAACAATATAAAATATATAATAAATTTTCGGTTATCACAGCTAGTTACTAAAAATTAATTCACTTCTCAATCTACGCGATTTTTGTACAATTTCTAGCGTTTTAGGAAAAATGAAATTGCACAAAAGTCGTACAACACGTGTCGTGTTTGCTTGTTTACACTTTTAAATTATATTTAATAATATTGCATTACTTAAAATTGGGGCAGTATGTAATAATACATGGTCAAGAAATTGGCAGTTACTTGTAGCTTGCATCACTGTAATTGTCGGCGAACCAATTCTTGGGTGGTGGTGGGCCCATAAAGCTTGTGGTTGCTTCGCTCCTGTACTCCTGCGAACGGATTTGAGCGGATGCGCCTGGCATCTGGTGATGAATCATTTGGCTCGTCTGCCACGAGGAATGCGCACCACCCATACCCATACGGGTGCTTCTTTGGGATTTAGGAGTCCCTTCTGGTGTTGTGAATTCACTCGCGGTGTCATAACGAGACGGGGCAATCCATCTTTCTGTGAATTCACTTGCGGAACGCGCCAAGCTAGGCTGGCTCAATGATCTTGCAAGAGATGGATGATGCGATCCCATTTCGTGCTCGGAATCATCGTAATATCTGGATGGATAATAGCTGGATGCCTCCGACTGGCTATCTCCGTGATCCATACGACCAAAGTCTACAATCATTTCGGACATGGATCGCAAATCCGCTTCACTTCTGTAACTGGACCGTGATGTTTTCCTTGATCTCGGAGGTAAATGGGGCTGAAGCATCGGTTCGGCTGTCAAAGTTCTAGCAGAACTGCCACCATCAGAATCGTATTCGTACAATGTCGGAAGACTCGAGCGGCGGCTGCGAGTGTCCCATTCGGTCTTCTTTTTAAATCTGCTCTGGGATTTGGGTTTATCGATGGGCGTCAATATACGAATAATAACATCCCACTTTTGGGGTTCGAAAAGTTGTTCGTATCGGTGATCCATGCGGATCCTTTCGAAGTCCTCGCGGACTACAGCTTCGGTTAATAAGGTTCGTAGAGTCGATTCAGTTGTTATAACTTGGCGCCATTTAATTTTATCGGAATGAGTTAATTGCGAGTTGAAAGTCTCGGCACTTTCGATGACAGGACCTTCCTCTTGTTCCGGCTGGAAGACACGGATTAATACGTTCCAATTAGGGACTTCAGGATTTTCGACTGGGATATTGTATGTGGATAAATAAGAAGTTTGTTTCGGTTGGCTCAAGTTTCCTACTAATTCGGGAGCATTCAATGGAAGCTTATTATCTTCAATCGTCTGTGGTGGAAGACTCATGACGGCGCGTTCGAATTTAGGTGTTAATGTTAATCCAGAAGCCGATGAAATATCTGAGAAATTTTCCCATTCTGGCGGTTCCGGCATGTCGATCGGATAATTTTTAATTGTAACATCCCATTTCTGGTCTTCAACAGGCCTGGCTCTGCTATGATATTCGGTGATCAAGCGTTTATGGCGTTCAATATCTTCGATAGTCCTCTTCTCTGTAATTGTACGCAAGAATACATCATCAACAACGTGAGATGAAATTTCCGGCTTGTGCACAGCTGCGATTGGTGGTTCTAACGGGATTACAGCATGCGAACGCATCATTGATTGTTTCGGAATGATTGGTGGCGGTGGTGGTGGAGCTGGCGCTACAAATCTGTTATGAGTGTCATCCATAATTTCGGTAATCGAGTGGGTATCAGTCATCTCCGTATTTAACGAAGCAATCGATCTAGCTGGCTCGTGTAATTCCTGTTGCCTTCGCAAAATCCTATTATAAGTTGGAGCAGGTTGTACGTGCTTCGGAGGTGGATGTAATTCCGGAATATATGTAAATTGAGTTCTTTCAGCCATAGCCGGAGACTCCAAAGACCTGACGCTCTCTTCTCTTTGCTCCAAAATAGTGGAAAGATTCCTCTCGGTTCTAGCAATGGAACTTTCTGAATCCGACAAATTGAGACTGGATGGCGGACGTGGCGCCATATCCTTAACACGGACTTGTACATCAAATCGTGGCTGATCCTTAACAGCAATGGGGAGTCTGGGAACCATAGCTTGCGTGGCAACAGCATTGTGCGCGCTGTGTTCTTGCGTATGACCGTAACCTTCGCTGTAAAAGCTACTGTTGTCTTGAACGAATGCTTTATTTTCGAAACTACCCGCGGAAGAAGCTGGCAGTGAACGAGTGTCTACGTCTTCTATTTCTGAATGAGATTCAGACGGGTAGTCAGATGGCAATGTATCGCTAATAAGTGGACCGTCGCTGCCTGAGCTACTTGGAGCAGCCGCAACAGGAACATGAGCACGAGGTATTTTCAAACCATCAAACATCGACAGATTTCCTATAATTACATAATATAATTAAAACGTATTTACATATAAATGTTTTTATATTATTTACCCAGTGAACTTCCAGAAAGTTTGGTTATTTCAGAACCACTTCCTACCGAGCTGAATGGATGCCTAATTACAGTGACATGGCGTTTTCGTAAGCAATAATAGGAACATCCCAAACCTAAGAGGAGCAAGGATAAGAATAGAATTGCGCAGATTATCAAAAGAATTTGAAATCCTTTTAGCGGTGGCTCCACCACTGGATTTGGTACAATTGAATCTTGACTGTAAAAAATAGAAAAGGTTAATTGCAAGTTATTGAAAATGGGTTATATTATTTACATGAAGCTTGGAAGTCCAGCTGGTATTGGCGTGATTGGTGGTGGATATCTGCATACAATAGTGATAATCTCATCTCCGTCCATTTCTAAACCCGGGTGGAACCTCACTACGATGTTGTTTGTGAACACACGTTGAGGTTCCTAAAATTTTAAAATTATTTAAATATTCAAACACAATTAGACAAATATAAAAGAAAAATGTATATTTTCAATATTTTATATGAAGTAGTATCTCGGTTCTCGAAAAACATAAAAAAATATATCGGATTCCAAAGGGCATTTAATGAGATTTATAATGGTATCGGTTTACGAACAGAATTATGTTCGATGAACGAGGTTTCGCTATAATTAAAATGACTTACTTGTTTTGTTCCGCATCCTTTCAATGGCAAATCGATTTTGTAACTGTTATTCCCTTTTCCAGCAATCTGACAGGCTGAATTTCTGTCAAAGTCAGCGTAAGCAATGCCAAAGAATTTATCGTTAAATTTAAGTTCGACTTGCATCGAACCCGCTGCACAGTTCAGAGTAGCCTTGGTGCGGTTAAGAAAAATCACGGGGCTGAGGTCGTCCAATTTGGTGACTTTCCCATCCAATGTTGCTTGTTCTGGTAAGCCTTCGCCGATGTATTCGATGTTATTAGCTTGATTAGCATAATTCGATTGTCCTATGGCTACTGCAGCCAAGCCCAGAACCAACACAGTGACTAGATTGCAAGACATCCTGGAACAAAGGCAATGTTTAACTTAAACGTCCATCCGTTTTCCTTTTATCTTTGCAGATACATATACTTTTGCGAACGACTCGTGAGTTATATGTTGCAAGAACCATTAATTCCGAATATTCTTATAATTAAGCGGAAAGTTTGTGATTGCTTATTATATAGAGGCCGAACATAAATTAAACGTGAACAGATTATAATGAATAGCCACAATTACTTAGTTATACGTACCTATAGGCCTTGCTGCAATAACTTCAGGCCTATAGTACTCGACGTTTTTTTTTGCTCGTACCCAACTAGTTTGGATTATCATAAATTAAACTATTCAAGATTAATAGATCGCTTTTTACATGCTGGCACATATTAATTAAATGTTATTAATGATATAATTAATGTTACACAGGTTTTCTTTTCGTCTGGATAAATTGCCAACCCCTCGTCCGAGTTTTGATCTTGTTGACAATGGGGGTAAAACTTAACGACGCGCTTGGAAATTTCTTTGTGCCGAATAGGTTTTTCTTATTGTCATCGTTTTTTCAACGTGTCCACGCTGTAATAATGACTGTTAATATATTAAGGCCCCGTACGTAGTTGCTTTTTTTATATATTTATTTCTTTGCTTTTCATTCTCTGCTTCTCTTTACTGCTCGTATTCTATGCTCGGCCGTAAGGATATAAATGATTGAAAGTCGCTATCCTTGGACACAAATAACTAGGCGACAACTTGAGGTATGTGTATTTGCTAACGCAGTTTTTTTTATTCATACAAAAAAATCGGATCTCCTTTGTATTAAACCGTGTAGGTTTGCAGTGCTTTTAAGTTTGTTGTAATCGTATCTACCACGTGTAAAAGTATTATTTCATATTCATTGTAACGTAAATATAATCATAGAATTTTGTAGAGAATTTTACTATTTATTAAATTATAAAAGGGATTGTACATAATATTTGCCTTTAATTTATAACATAACTGAGTTAATATATAATTAGAAAGCAAAATTCGATTCCCTTTCACACAAGTGTTAATTATATTTATTAATAAGAAAATTATAATATAAAACAATAAAGTTGCAACACTTTACTTATGCATTCAAGATTTTCATTTTATCATTTAATAATAGTTTTTGATAATTCATCACAGTACTTAGATGAAAATTTAGATTATAAATTAATAATTATTAATACAAATATTTTTTTCTTTGCAAAAAATACTTTTTGTATATATCCAGAATTTCTTTAAATTATATTTTTAAACTTAAAGTTTCTTTTTTATAAAATGTTATACAAAAAAAATATATATATTTTTTATTATATATCATTTATTTATTCACAATCTATCACAAATAGGACATTAAGCAAATTTGTTGGCGGTACAATTGTCATGTAGATGGGG
>JAFMTC010000176.1:90104-170493 GCA_018845635.1 Nicrophorus orbicollis
TCTTATTTCTCAGTTTTGGAAATTTTCTGTTTTGTATCTCTTTGTATACCTGGCATCCTTTATAGCTGGATGGGTGGGCGCCGCTGCAGAGCGCAATAAAAAATATAAGCATTATAATTTTAAGGATAAATATCCATTAGTGTCCTTGTTATTTTGTATTTATTATGAGGATTTATCTTATATTAATAATAAACGTAAATATTATTGAATACTTTTTGTTGTAATCATATTATAATTCACAACTGAATTATCTTGATTTATTTAGAAAAGAAATAATACAGTACAAGTCAATGTTCGCATAATGGATGTTGACATTTGGAATCGAATAGAACGGATAATTGAAAGATGATTATACAATTAGAAAGAACACCTTGATTTGCTAGAGTGATTTGCACAATCCGAAGACGCCTACTATGAATATTATAAAACCCGATGTGACCATTTAAAGATGTTTCCTTTGAATGATGTGAAATAATATATAACTATATTCTTATTTATTAATCAAAACATCTGTTAATTGATTTTATTCATTCAAAATTTAAAATTATCATTTATTTTTACTAACAAATCGAATTTTTAATTGTAAAGTGTACATAAAATATAAATATTATTTTTTTATTACAAGGAAAAAAAGAAGCATTAAGTTTCATCTTTCAAATGAAACAAACATTTTGTAGCTTGGATGACCGGAAACAAGAGATTTGTCGCGGTTGTCTCAAGAGATTTCGCGGTATTAAGAATTTATATAATACACACTACTTAAATGATGCTTAATTTTATTGGTTAAAAAAGTATATTTATAAATACTTTCTAAATTATTTAATTTGACTATTAATAAGGCGACTCATAGCAGTATGCTTTGAGTCGTAGGTCTACATTCTGAGGTCAACAGTCCGAGTTCCCGATACAACACAGGATTTTATGGTTTCTTTCAGGGCATAATTC
This sequence comes from Nicrophorus orbicollis, assembly GCA_018845635.1. NCBI lineage: Eukaryota > Metazoa > Arthropoda > Insecta > Coleoptera > Silphidae > Nicrophorus > Nicrophorus orbicollis. Next base: position 91,050 of record JAFMTC010000176.1, read on the forward strand.
AGTGCTTCTGGACTGATACTATTGATTACCAAAAAATATACAGTTCAGGGATGTGCAATGATGTGGTGATTTACTGAATATCCGAATGGATAGTTTGTTGTTGCAACATTGAAAATCATGTATTTACGAGAATATTTGTTTTTTTTTTAGATTTTTTTCCAGCATTTTACAAACTCTCTCTTACGTTAATGAACAGATTCCGAGAATCCTGCGATGAAGTCTTTTTTAAGAGTCCTTAATGGATTGCTAAATTAAAAATCCTGTTTTTGGAGAACGCACACACAAATAGAAATCCGGTTCTTCACCAAAAAAGACAAATACGTGAGAGAACAATAATAAGAAAAAAAGTTTCTACCCAGTGGAAAAGGCAAACAACTTGTTGGTATGTTCCTGATTAAAATTTATCAATCGCCCACTGTATATATTTCGCTCGCGTCGAATTTCCGTGGGCGACGGTAAAAGGTTTCTGACTCACGAGTCAATACCGTATTTCCATAAGTCGCTGCCAGTTTTTTTTTGCATTAGGTTTTTTGATTTTCTCGAAAATTAGAAATTTCTGGACCGAGGTAATAATATCCATCCCACGAACGCGAGATCTTCTGTGGCCGTCGATGATTTGTGTATATGCGTCTCCCGTGTAATTTATAGTACAAGTCGCACTGCTTGATGGAAATTATTTATAAGTGGTGTATATGAGGCTCGTTTCGAAGATTGTACATGAATATCATACCTTCGGTACAGGACAGATTGTAAATTATTTATGTCTAGATAGGAGAATGATTAAAAATGATGCCAAAGGGGTCTTCTACATGCTATAAACCCATTGGATTTACAGTGTCGTAAAACTCGGTACGTTTTCATATCGTTGCCAAAGGAAAAATCAACGTAACTCTGTAATTCGAATTGATGTTGGACGAAGAAGGTCATTTTTCCTCGTCCACATAATAAATGTATTTAACAATATAAAAGTCGGGCACATCTGGTTGCATATTTTCTCTGTATTTAGTTTCAATTATTTAGAGCGCACGAACTCCCCTTTGCAAATGAATATATTCATTAAACAAGTTAATTCAAGAAACTTTTGCACACAGATTTCAATGAAATATATTATTCTCGCAGTACAATGTTCCACAGTTTCTAACGTAAGTCTTCATTTACTATTTGCACTGATAAAATGAAATTATTGCCAACTACGTTTCATAAAATGTAGTAAGTAGTTCATTCAAATAATACTTTAAATTTCACTTCATTTCTAAAGAGAAAAGAGAATAATAATAACACTTATTATAACAGATATAGACAGGAAAAAATTAAAAACTAATTTATTTATATTTACGAAATGTCAGTAATAGTAAAAATAATATTATCAATCTCCCTTTTAATTATTAAAATTCGTGTTTTGCTAAGAGTTTTTTTATTTAAATTTATTAACCAACTTGTGATAAAGGGCTATGGACCATGATGTTTCTTTCCTTTATTTATTTCAATGTTTGCATTTCGACTAAATTACTCGAAAGATATTTCCGTTCCCGAACAAGAACAAACTTGTCGGGGAAACGACGGCGAAACTGAAAATCAATATGTATTTTCAGTGTATTTTTAAACGATTTTAAGCATATAACAAAGGTTTTAGTAAACAATCGTCTGTGCGTCGAGAAAGGATTATTCTTGTTATATTGCTTTCAAAAAGGAAACTGTTGCGATTTTTGAACGATATGTAGAAACAAATTATGTTCAATATATAAAGTTTAATTTTTATATATGTCAGATATGTAATTTGATATTCTATTAAATAAATAGTTATTAAAAATACAGATTTTAGGAAGAAATGATAGAAATAATAGTTTTGTTAAATGATTCCTGAACTAGTTACCGAAACAAAGTATAAATGCAAATTAATTAATATATCAGGTTACTCTACCTACGAGAACATCGCAAACCACCTACTTTTATCTGAATATTATGAAATGATTTCCCAAAAAACAAATTGTATTATGACTAATTTTAAATTAAATAATATAATCATATGTTAAACATGATGACTATTTTCATAAATTAGAAAATATCGAGTGCAGCACAACCTAGGTCGATATGCATTAGACGTGAAGCAGGGTTCATAAACATGTTTAAATAAATAAAAAAATAAAATTTTAAATATGTATAAGCAACAAATTTAGGTCAAGTCTTTATAGTAAAACTAAAGTAAATAATTCAGTTGGGTGGAAATACTGCGGTAAATAGCCCTTTGCTACAGATGTAGCAGTTATGTTTTATGGTTTTGTTTCATTATTAATATAGAAATATATCTTCATTCATTTATTGCCTGTTTGTATCACTTGCAATAAATTATATTATAATATTTTTTTAAAATAAATGTATATTAGTTTATTACATGAACTGTTGCATTTTATTATTTAAGAAATTATTGAATTAATTTAGATTTTTTAAATTAAAAATATTATTTTGTAGTTTTAATTAAATATTTCCGTACTTTGAATTGAGTGAACGATTGGTTTATATCATATATTCTATATAAAGGCGTACTAATATTACGGTTGTATTTCTCAAATACATATAATGCATATACAGATACATAATTATTTATCGCTTGAGTGGCTGCAATAATATAAAATATGTATAGTGTTTTGCGTGGGGGTCATTTGGGTGTTCGGCGTTTTTGCGAAGGTCGAAAAATGTGGGACGAGAACGAAACCATGTTCTGCAGAAATACCATCATCATCCAGTTATAAATGTTTCAGACGGATTAATCTTCGCGCTTTTTCCAATGCGAATTTATTTGGCAAGCTGAGTTTAATTTACCACGCCGGTATTGCCTCTCACTCTCTCGCTCTTTCTTTCTTTTGTCGTTGTTTGGTTTACCGGGTTCTCTCCACTGCAAACCGTATATCGTGGTTTTCTTTTTCAAGCAGCAGCCTCTCGTGTTTATAAACGACTCTCGGATTAATATTAATAAAGATATAAATTCAAGATATGATTCTCCGCACCCACCTCGAATGGCCAAATCGATTTTTAATTTGAAACGTAAATGTTTTCATTACTGTTTCAATTTAATACATATAACGTGGACGTAGCTTGATGTTATATATTGGAACATGGTTGATTGTTTTATTTCAAAATATTGTTGCTCCATTGCATTTTAAAATTTATTCAATTTAAAGTTAATAAATTTGTTATTTCATTTAAAAATAGCCGCTTGGCGAAATACTGGAGCGTGAGTTCGATCAAACCTACATTCAACACAGGACTTTGTGATCCTAATAATAACTGTCATCAAGGGATTAGTTTTCAATTTGCAACGGTTCGAAATAAGTGTCTGCAACTATGGGTAATTTGCTGACTGTTCGAATGGACAGATTGTAAATGTCGTTGCATAAAGACACAAAAACTTTTTTTTAAATATTGTTCACTTTATTTCATTCATCAAAATATCGTGTTATGCGAGATTAAAATACAATGCTTAATTCAGAATAACGTTACAAAATCTATATTAAAAGAAATATAGTAACTTGACAATGTGTTTAATATCGAATTTAATGTATCCAAGATTATATCAAGTTTTTAAATTAAAACAATAAAAATATAAACTTATTTGTTCGTATTGTTGTGTCCTATCATTATTAATATAATATATATACAAAATATGTTTCATGTTTTAATACACCTCACAGAGTTTCTCAAGGAGACCCATATCAACTGTCTTTGTCGTTACGTTTTTTTTATTTAAACAAATATATAAGTGCCAAGGGATTCGAAGATTAGTAATCTATATACTTATTTATATAATCAAATATAAGGGACGATCGCATTGTAAACAAACTACCCAAGACGAATTTCATCGGAATGGTTAATCATCAAATATAAACAAAACCCTACCCCCATTCAATGATAATAATTAACGTCGTAAGTAAGTAATTACAATTAGTTTAAGTAAGAATCTTGAAACATAAGCATAATCTTAAATTTAATTCAATTTTCCAACCACTAACGCTCCGCAACGACTATATCACCGTATCCAGAAGTCCATCCCTGGTACATAACAGCATATTCCAAAAGTTAGCTATTGTAATCATAAAAAATGTGTGAGTATTTTAAATAAAAAATAATAAAAAAGGAATGTTATACTTGTATACGTGGGCATCTATTCGGTATGAAATAAGTAATGCATGCGTGCGTTGATTCATTGCATACTGGGGTTTATGTATGCGGCTGAGGTCGAAAATTATTGATACAAAGTACATAGGAATGGACGTAATAAATATGATTTAACACCAGTAATAATACAATCTATGTTATATAAATATATCATGTATTAGGTCACCTAAGGCCGTTGCTGTCTAGTTATCTTCTGGCGAGAATATGTACATGCATGCATATCCGAAGAAAGATATATACACCCATATGGGATGCGGATTTGTATGGGGTCGAAGAGATATTGAGCTCATTAGAGAAAATGTTTTATAATGGTTGCCCATAATGTTGGGCCATCGACGACCATATATCAACTGCATACGAATATCCTCCGCTCACCCGACCAATAGACACCTCAACTACCATTTATGTATAATCGCGCATACCTATACATCGAACCGTCTCATTTTTATCAAGAACTCCTGCCCACACGCTCACGTTACGTGCAACCATCCATTATTGTAATGTAATTAAAATGGTTGCAGGTATTATTTAACATATGTAAATCTAATTTCTTCATTCATATTTATTAATGTGACATATAAACACTTTATATCCATTACATATGCTTGTGAAATAGTTAATTGAAAATCGGTTCATATTAAAAAAAAATCACCACTTTGCAATATACAGTTTTGAGAAATTTGTTTATAAACACTTTGTATCCCTTATTTAATATTAAAACCATAATTTAGTATAACAATTTTGATTTTACATATATTTTTTTGTCATGTACATAATCCCTTATATATTGTACGTTATTCAGACAACATAATATGATACTAAACGTTTTAAAATCTCTCAACACGTAAAATACAAACTTTAAGAAATTTATTTATACTAACGTTTTATCCTTTAAATTCTAAGCAATATTTACAACAATAATGTTTAAGTATAATAATTTTGACTCCACATATTTATTTATTTTATTATGTCAGATATATTATTATTTGTTTATTGAGTATTGTAACAAATTTAATGTATGTAGCAATACGCTATCTTTTTCAATTTTATTTATTTATCTTATAAATGTACATAATAATAATAATAAAATTTATTGAAACAAAAAAAAATCAATAAAATTAAGAAATACAAGAGACAATTACAAAATATTGCTATAAAGGGCTACTGACCATAGGTTTTCCTGAATTAAATGTAGTTTTTTTCTTGTAAAATAGCTAATTTCAGTATGTGTATTATTTGCTTGCTTATTATTTGTGTGTATTATTTGTATTTTAGTATTTAGTGTCATTAGTTGTCAATATCTCCAATAAAAAAATATATGAAAATAAACCGTTAAATTAATGAAACAACTAAAACAAAAAAAGTATGAAATAAAATCATATGAATCGTTGTTTAATAGCCTTTATTTCTATCACTTTATATAATAATTTGATATGATTTAACAAGAATATTTTTTTATTTGAATTAGATTGATTCCATTTGCAGAACGACTTAAGACGAATAAACAATTTCACACTAATAAATACTTTAACAAAACCTTGTATCTAGACATACAACAATTTTAGTTTATTATTATTAAAAACTTTAAATATTGTTTTATAACAAAACTCGTTTAAGTTTTATCGTTTTATTTTTAATACCTTATTACTAATCTTAGAGATATTGCTTATTTAATTGTAAATATGATTGATTTATCTTTTGCTATCTCCTTTTTTAGTAGCAAATTTCCTTATATGCATCCTTCAATATCCAATAAAATGTTTAATTATTATAAGAACTTCTCTTATACCTTTATGAAATACAGTACATCTTTATACAAGCTATTATTGTTATAGTTTCAGAGATGTATTCTTGGTATCGCGTCAAATATACTAAACAAATCATCTGGTAATCAATATATACAAAATTAAGGCTTCTATATTTTGGATAGGTAGAAATCTAGTGTATTGTATTAGTTACTGTCGAATTAAGGCTGTAGTGAATCCTTGACACAAGTTAAGTTAAAGATGATGGTGATGAAAGGAGGGGGAGAGTGTCGGTAGAATAAATTTTATAGTATTTATATTTGGTATTAGTTTTTCTTAGTGATTAAAATAATAGTCATTACATAAACATATATATATATAATAGTAGTACTTGTTATTCAGTAACATTATTCCTACATATCCATAGTATTCTATATGCTCGATAGGTCACCTATCACGTTTCCTTTTTGAAAATAACTTAAAGCTTAAAATAAAAATGATCTTAACAATTTTTAAATATCTTCTGTTATTGATAATAGAAGTATTTTTATACCAAGTACGTTTTTTTTTATAGTAATTTACTCATTATTTTATATTCTTCAGTTTCTACTATAACGTGTCGATAAGTTACTTCTATGAGAGTTCTCAAGACTCGTTTGTTGCGCAACTTTTAAATGAAGTCGTTCAGTCCAGCAAAATTGTAATTGTTTTTATAAAATAAAAACTATTTTATATTTTAAAACTTGTATAAAGATATTAATAAATAAGAAATATTATTAAATGATATTAGTATAACGTATTCTTTACTAACTTCACTTAAATTGTTGCTTGTAAAAATATTATTACATTTTCATTATATAACAATAATTATAGCATATTGGCAGAGTTTCTAATTCTATTTAATTATAATTTAGTGAAATTTCACTTTTTATTAATAAATATAGAATATTTATGCACGATATATTTAAGTTCGTTCTCTTTGGATACACAAGGTGTGGTTATATAATAAATAATATTGGTTATATATATGCATACACTTTGATTATCGCATAAAATGAATGGTAATATAAATGAACTTTCAATCCGCAGATGAAATGATTAATAATTCGTTTCGAGCAGAAAACGAAAGTGCTTGTTGGCCCGAATTGGGGTCAGCCAATTCTCGTCGGCCGTGCTAAGGTAGCAAATACTTTCATTTTCTATATGAAGACATCCTTAACGAGCCGCTTACGAAATAAGGTTCATTGAGATTTTTGCATTCCCAATTATAAAAAAAAAGAATTGAAACATATGGTTAATCTTGAGATCGAGAACAGATTTAAAAATCAAATTAAATAGTATTATAACCCGAATAAAAATAAGTTCATTTAATTAGCAAATACGTAGGTAATTGACTCTGTTCTTAACATTAGATTTTCGAACAGACGTATTTCGAAATTTTCAAACCATTGTTTGTTTCGATTCCATAAAACATATTTTTACCTTTCTTGTCTCTCGGGGCACCGCTTGTTTACCTATTAAGACCTTTTTATATGAGCATCCACGACATCATCGGCTCTCCGCCGTTTCTGTATGTACCCTGAAACAAAGAAATGTCAAGTGATTAGCGACGAGACCACATATCTTCAAACTGGTTTTTGTAAAAACAAAAAATATATATATTATATATATAAAAATAAAATACCGCTCCTTTCTGGCCATGAACGTCGGTCATTTCCAGCAAGGTGATTTTAATCGCAGATATTTTGTAAAATTGCAAATTAGTATCAATTTAATTGCATTCACATCTGCCACTCAATCTCCATATGCAACTATATTATACCAATCTCCATTCGTATAATTTGGAGGTGCGACTACAAATGTAAATGTGTACATTAGTGGTCATCCAAAGTGGTCACCCAAATGAGTAAAATTATTATGAAGTTCATTAATTTCAGATAATCACTGGCATTTTATTTTATTACTATATTTATAGTATTATACCTGGATTTCACGAAAACTTAGTTCTTATAGATAAATAAATATATATAAAAAATGATCATGTTGCTTATATAAAAGATTTTATGTAATTGTTCTTATAAAGAAATAATAAATCAAAAATATTCACAAAAGGTGCATGCATGTGAACTATTGTATAAGGTTATTATAAATAAATCCTTCTGTTACGTGCGCATTGAACCTATAAATGCACTTCATGAATTATGATTAAGCTTTCAAGAAATACAAGATAATTTATGTATGCTTAGTTATTAATTTCTTATTTCATATACAGTTTGTCCAGATGAATAATGGATCATTAATAGATATTAGAAATTATATTTAATTTGATACTATAACTTAATAATTACATTAAAATTAATTAAATACTACGCAGAATTACTATATTTATTTTTTTAATCATTTCGATATATATTTTTGTTATTAACTTTAAATTTTGAATTCCGATATTTAAAACAAACAAAACTTGAACTGTAAAAAAGTATTCGCTAAATATAACAATAAATACATTAGATATAAACACGTGTGTCCTAAATAATATATTAAAAAAATTACTAGTTCAGTTTTATTTTACGTTTTTTTAAAATATTATTTCCCCTCTCATTATACAAGAGACTTTCTTGTGTGAAAATCCTCTCCATTGTAAAAATGCCATAATAGATTTTTAATAGAGCAGTAAACGCATGCTATGCGATTCAATCGCACTCGAATATTATGCAATCAATCTTCATCAAGTCTCGAAGGAAGTAACCCTTAACCCTGGAACATAATAATTCATAGCCATTCCATTGTGAGTATTGTGCTTACATTCAAGACGACATTCCAATCAATTCGTAATGCGGTCCATCTAATATTTCAACGTACTTATAATACATGCATCATCTTAGTGCAATTATTCCATCAGACATATTTCTCATTATTGTTGATTGCTTTCTTACAAAACATTCGGCATATGAAATAGTTTATAAGATGTGAATAGAATGAAATTTACAACTCATATCTTGTTATTGCAAAATACGTTTTCTTTGCGAATCGTACTAATTTGCATTAACATTTTTTTCTTAAGTTATTGCAATTCATGGGATTTCTCATGTCTCAAGATTTAATTATATTTTTCATTGGAAACATTCCACTTCGAAGTTTTGCGAATATTTTGAGATTGACCTTAAACTTTCGAATAATACTCATATTTATTAAAATAGTCACAGATTTTCATACAATAACTTTATTAATAATGAAACATTTTAAATATATTCGGCAGAAAGACCTGTCTCACTTGTTTTTTGGACCTATGTTTAATCAATAAATATGTTTAATAATAATAATAAATAAATTTTACAAAGAATTATTGACCTATAGAATTAGAATTACAAAAATTATGACTTACTAAAAAACAGTTATAAATTTATTTTAAAATTGCGATAAAATTATTGTGTTAATTTTTCAACACAATTAATATTATTGTTTTTCAAATTCAAATTATGCAAATATTAAACTAAAAATGATGATAATTTTCCTATTGTTATGTTTTCCTTGATGCGTAATTATATCGCAACAAGATTTAAATACTCTTTCATGGAAACAAGATTTACAACAAAAAAAATGAAACGATTTCTACTGCTATGACATCACTTCCGTTTGCAGTGGAACAAAGCGAGCAAGGCTGTATGCACACATTAAATACAATTGTTCCTACGTTTAATGGACAATTCTCTTTTCTTCTACTTTGTTTTTGTGCGGTGTTTTGGAAGCTCGTGGAATTGGGTTAGCATAGGTGAAACGTCAGAGTGTTCTACATATTCATTCTCGGAAGGAGAAAATTCGCCGGCACAATGCTCTCATATGAGTACGTCAAGTTTTTCCTCAATATCTTTCAATATCATCATACAGCCAATTAATATGGAGATGCTTCGTCTGAACAATTATTAGCATCTTTTCAATTCATGGTTTGTGGTGAGTCTATCGCCTTGACTTTGTGCTTTGTGTGTACGTGAATCACGAAATTAGGTGAAAAGAAAAATAAATGACTATTGCTGCTGGTTTCGTAACACTTTTTGAGTAATAGCAGCATATAACCGTGGTTTGATACCATTGTAAGCAAGATTTTAATACAACAAATTTTGCAATCGCAAATTCCATTTGATAACTTATTATGTATCATTTATTAATATGTTATCATAACCAAATATTTCTTGTTGCAAATTTAAATTTTTAATATTATCAAATTACAATATTAAGTCTAGAATAAATATATTTTGGTTTTTACAAATATTTTAGCGTTATAAATGTTGGGACGAACTTCTGCCAATGTTATGATTTTTCTTCATTATTTGGTAGTTATGTATCACTTTTAGCTTCAGAAGCAAATTTTTGCGTAATTTTGTGTGTAGCTGTGCAAAAACAATTATTTTCTTTTTATATTTCCGTAAAGGTATTTAAGTTACAGAGATTCAGAAACAGATATGTAATGGTTACAGTTTTGATTGAAGAACGATTGTATAAAATTAATTTAAAAAAATATAGATATTTTTCTCCAGAAGACCAACCATGATCATCACCATTTTGGTGATATGAACTAGAAGTTCTATGAACGAAAGAAACTTTTCATCACGCAAAATAAAAATTATATAATTTATTAAAGTTGATTTTTGAAGAGCTTGACTTTTATTTTGTACTGCAAACGCAAAAACTTACTCAGGTTTTAAGTACAGTTGTTAATTACAAATACAATAAGATAATCCATGCAAAGCCCATGTATAATTAATTTACATTTAGTTTATAGAGTAATGGCTCTAATATTTTATTACATATTATATCATTTAGATTTTAAATAAATTAACATTTTTTCTAAGTAATATCATGAAAATATGATACTCTCATTGTATTGTAATTATCTCTATTTTAATATCTGATATCAATATTTATGCATATTTATATGTAACTTTAGCAGTTTATAATATATAAACAATTTAATAATAATAAAAATCTTTATTAATCACAAAAAAGAGACCAAAAGTCTAGCGACCTAAGTCATTCGGCCTAAATAACGTATTACTTAAGTAATTAAAAAAAAATGAGATTAGTAATAATTATAAGATAAATTGCAAAAAATATAAAATAGACTAATATACCTTTAATATGTATTAAATTATATGTAAAAACTAATAAGAATAAACTTGAAGGAAGTTTGAAAATTTTCAAATTCCGGTAATAGTGTTCATTATTTCTAAAATTAGAAAGTTTAATTATAAATTATATACTTCGATTATTTTAAAACATTTAAAGTCATAAACAACATTTACATCAAAATATTTAATAACAAAATTATTTTAAATAATAACATAATATAATCTACTGGTTAGTAAAAGAAACAAGATAATATTCTAAATATATATAAATAATAGCAACATAAGTAAGGTAAATCAAAATAATAATATTAATAACTAAAGGCTGTTCTAAGGGCTAAGTATGGTTACTGAAATATTCACAAATAAAATAGAAAGTAAATGTAAATACTGTATGATATTAGAAAAAGGAAAGAAGGTAATTATAGACATAATAGCTATAATAGATACTTATATTTAGATTGGATTTCGAGGGATACAAAAAATTGGAGTATGAGGATACATCCGTATCTTTTGAGAAAAATTTAAAGGAAAGAGAGAGGTATCTATCGAACATTGGAACAATTTTTGTTTTGAATAGAGGAGGGTTGTTTTTACGGTTTCTGTTGATAATACGAAGGGAGGAACGTTCCGATACGGAGAGATTTTAAAAACTGGGCATTATTTTCGCAAAAATTTGCCCATTGGCTAATAAAGTTTTTACAATTGTTCATTTTGTTTATCTATTTATGTTTTTGTAATTATTTGCATTTGAATTTTGTTATTATTTATTTTTAAATTCTATTTTGTTGCCTTTATTTACATAACATAACAAAATTTTCCTTGTATCCATTTTTATTATGCATTGTATTTTATTTATTCATTAATAAATTCTTGTAATTATAAATAATGAATATACTAATTTATTTCTAATTTATGTGGACTGTAATATATGAAAAAATCTTATTACAAAATGTAGATTTAAACAAATGCAATTTGCAATGCAAAAGGAAAACGATATTTTTGTTGAGAAGAAACAAAGAGTTCTATCACGGCTGTTGCGGATATAAATAGCTTGGCCGCCAAAGTAAATCTAATTTGCGAGCACAGAAGCAGCAACAATGGAAGTCTCATTATCGTTACCTTGATGTCTTTCTAAGTAATTAGACGCAGCAAATAACAAATTGTCGATCAAGTTTAAATAAATCCTGAACTTCCTCGAGATGAAAGAATGGACGAGCGAACGAAGGGAGAGCTCGACGCAATCCAATCGAAATGAATCTACGTTGATTGGTTGGCGTTACGTAAGAGACGCGCGTGTTGTATATGCAGGATACGCTCGTGGAATGTTAAAATTATGATAATGGTATGCCGAAAAGAATATCTTGGAAATCACAAAATCTAATGCCGTGCTATTCATGAGGTGAGCTTAAAGTGGAAAGGACGATCAAAAAAATATGTAAAAATAAAATGCAGACGAATAAAAAGGAGACGACCAGAGGAGCCGCAGGCATTCATCTTTTCTAGCGAAGAACGCAAAGGAGATTGTGGAGTTGCGTAATAAACGACGGGGAAAGTGACCGGTGTCCAATTAAATCGATTTTTTTTACTTTATAGATTATTATTAATATGTCTATAGTCCAAATCCACCTTTCTTAATATATAAATGGAATAATGATTATTATATAATATATTACATAAAATTTCGACAATTTATGTAAAACAACATATACATATGGCGCCAAAACCTTTACCGTTATATTGTATATGAGTTAATTTAGTTTTCATGTGTACCGGGCATGTATAATGTTTGGTATAATAAAGTGTGTTGTGGAAATATGCAGCAAATGTTGCAGAACAAGTTTAATGGTGGCGTTGCACGTGCCACAAACGCCAAGATTTTCACAAAACAAAGAAGCAAATGTGTCTCCGCTTCATGTTCGAATAGCCCACCGGGTTTCAGCACGACTTTACACCTCAACACTTACATTACGTATCACAAAGAAGAATTGCTATACTTCGTATGTATATTTTTCATGATAAAATATTGTAATTATGCTTGGAAAACTTGTTCGTATTGGATAAAATAACAATATATGTTTTTTATAATTTAAATTATAGAAAAAAATATTTTTTACAGCTTATCGAAAAATACAAAAATACGATTGCAATATAATGTTATTTAGGCTGAAAGACCTGTAGTCTACATACCTTTGCAGCAATGGTAACAATTGTGTTTTCTTTTCTGTGTATTTTGCATTATTTGGTTTGTATTTTTTCGTATAGTTGTTTCAATAAATTTAATAATAATAATATACCGGTAAATTGGTATTAACTTATTCTTAGAAATATTATATAGTATACAAATATTTGCTTTACGACAGTCAATATACCTTTTCATGAAGCATGCTGTAACTTTTGTTTATTAATATAATTGATGATATTTACAATTAAAATCTTAAAAAGAATAAAGAAAATTAATGTCTTATGATCATTTTTGATATTTTTTTTAACCCGTGTTAGTTGTTTATACAAATTAACATTATATTATATGTTTCTATTGTATCTTCTTTATTTCTCTATCTCCCTGTAAAGAAAATTGTTTAGTCTTTTGAAGTCAACATTCATTCAAAACTAATCAATCCGTTTTTTTAATTATTTTAAAAATACCAGTCTTCCGTTTAAATTAAATATCCTGAAACATTGATGTTATCATGAGCTGTATTTTTTACTTTATAAGATTAACTTTAATGTGCAATACACACTACATATACAAAATACATATTTTTTTATATTTAACCTTTGTTGCGAAGTCGATGATCGATTCCTTTTGCCATTCGGGATGTAATAGAACGCTACTCATTTGCTATTCATTATTCCAAACATAGAGAAGGACTGTTTCTAGAATCCGGCCTTCTTTCAGGTGTTCCGATCTTTGTTTTACTATCTCAGAGCACCGTGCTTGGAATACAATTGCGACGAAGCAAAGACCATTTCTAAGTTATTTTCTTAAAGGGTTGAGCAGTGCTTCAATAATTACGTTGAGAATACTAATATTTTTTATCACAGAAAAAAGATCTATGTATCATGGACGACAAGTACAATTTTTAAACTGTTTTATTATACAGTAGAAAAATAATTATATTAATCCAAAATTTTTAACAACAAAAACGAATCTATAAGTGCATGCAATTATACTTCGTAGTTTCTAATCATTATTAACTTACTGTTATTCAAGTTGAGCCAAAATTTACAATTTATAAATAATTAGTTTGATTCAAATTATGAATATAAACTTTAATTTACTACAAATCATTAGAATGAATCAACAAAATAAAGGAAAATTTATTATATTTTAAATATTGTATATAGATAGAGAAAATGTATTAAAATTTATTTATTATTAGACTATGAAACTTTAATAAAAAAAAAGGGAAAATATGATAAATTCTTAATGAAATTCATGTTTTGAACTATTAAAAGTAAAATTCATTGTAAAAAAAACTGCACAAACCACTTATATTTATTATTATTGCCATAACACATTCATGTAATATTTATTTTATGAATTATGCTGTGCTAGTAATCCCAATGCTGTCAACTGTTATATGTACTAGATTTATGATTTACTCATTGCACAAAACGCGCTAAACCTTTATGCGCGAAAACAAACAAATGCAACAAAACTTCTAATAGACATTCACGATTTAAGAAGTGAACTTCACATGAAACATCATTTGCGGTTTCAGTTCTTAGAAGATCTCTAGAATTCAGCTCAATGAGAGTCAAAATACGGTTAATATCATAATATATCTGACAACAATGCGTTCAACCAACAGAGAATAATTGGACTTTCTCGCTTTCTAACTCACCTTTTATTAAGTAACGAATAGTGATCGCACGCACCCGAAAGTCGTTGCCTCTTCAATCACCTGTGGGAGAAAAAAAATAAATACTACGGATCAGTTTCATTGTTGCATGTAATAAACATTTAGAGAAATTACTGTATGCAGCGAAAGTGTTTACTACTTATACATCTTTTACTTTCACGCTTGATGCTCAGATTTGATTGCATGCATTCTATTTGTAATATTAAAGTGAGCAATTAGTATGCAACGTATAGATAACACATGTAGAAATGCTTACAAACAATAATAATAAAATGGGGTTTTGATGCATTGTTCTGAATAAATGTATTTTCTGCACGTCACATTTTTGCAAGCCATTAAAATACGTTTGCTTAGCCACATTGTATATATATGACGTTATTTATTTTTACAACGTGATTCACGTTTAGGTGTGTATGCAGGTATGACAAACATACTAAGAATTGACAGTTGATTTCATTTCTTCTAAGTCTTCTAATTCATATTAATATATTTCAATCAGTGATTTTTCAACATTTTCAGATCACTTTTTTTTTGCTATCTCTAGAAAGATAAAGAAAATCGTTTATGGTAATCATGAAATGGATTTTTGTATCCAAAATACAAATAATTTATTCAACTTTATTTTGTGTCTTTTTGCAACGATATTTACAATTAGGATATTCAGTAAATCGCCACGTCGTTGAACACACTTGTTTGGAACCGTTGCCCATTGACAACTAATCCGTTCAAGACTATTTTTATTAGGAATCTATAGCCTAAGTCCAGGAGCACCGAATGTCCTGAAAGAGACCACAAAATCCTGTGTTGTATCTGAAACTCGAACCGAGTTCCTTTAGAATTGGACGGGCGACTCAACGCACATATAGGCATATCGCTATGCTATTTTTTTCAACTGACAATTCATTTATTTTTAACATGTACATATTTGAAAAAAGAAAGCTTTTTCATTTCTATTTGACTAATGATGTCAAATATTGTATATAATACTATGACATTATTTTGAATTAATTTCAAGTTCTAATTACTAAATCTCCTGAAGAAATGTTTAATTCAATTACTATTTAATATTCTTAAATGATATAGTAATAGGTAAGCAAAATATTCTATTATAAAGATAGAACTTAGGTTGTATATATATTTAATAAAGTAGAGAAGTTAGGAGCAATGACCTATAGTACAAAACAACTACGTTCTAAAGTATGAAAACGAACAAGGCGCAATAGTAAATAGTGCTAATATTCACATTTTATATTTGCATTATAGTGAACGACATTTTGATAAACATCCTGTTGTTCTGTACTTTCCAATATCACATAGCATTGAGCTTGTTAGAGGTAAACCGCTGCACCGCTTCGTATAGAAACAAGAGATTAAACGTCGAACCTGCTGTTTAGGTTCGACGTTTAATCTCGCAGATTTAAATTTAATTAAAACACCTTAATTACTGACATCGAATTTATGCGGTCGCAAAAACAAATAGGGTGAACGGAGTAAGCGAAAACAGAACGGAAAATAGAGAAAATATTAATGGTAATCCCCTTTCCATCACGGCTTTAATTTTACCCCGAAGATCTTGGGGAACAGATTGCATCACGTTCGCAACCGTATCATCCGTTTCCAGTTGCATTCCGCGGCGTGACTTTACTTAATCTCCTCTCGACCATTATTATTACGCCGGTATAAAACTGAAAATAGATAATCCGAGGCCGGTTCACTTCAGATCGGAATGTTTTGCTGCTAGTTTCCTGTTCTCCATATTACGTGTCTTTGCTAACTTGAGCTCAGAACTGCAACGTACATTACATATACGATCTCAAAGTCATAGGCAAAGAAATCAACGTGCATTCAAATCTAATTCCATTCCGCGAATATTCAGTTACATTTGTATATGGGAGTTGTGAACATTTGTATGTAAATATGTTTATTCACTCAACCAGGTCCACTCGGAATTTCCAATAACATTCGCTTAGATAACCATTTTTTTTAATTGTTAGATATTGCTAAATCATAAAATGCACGTAAACAAACACAACTTTACTTGAAACTCTAATGTAATAAATAGAGATATACTATGTTTAACTAATTGTCTTTCAATTCAATAAAAATATTGTAAGTATCATATATTTCACATGATCACAATGAAAAATAAATGGCAAGCTGAACAACATAATAAAATTTTAAATATATTTATAAAACGATTATAAAGACAGAAATACGAAAACGAATAACATAAATTTAAGATACGATTGATTATACAGGTTTCGAGTTTAACTCTTATTTGGTATTTAACATTTCTTTATTAGTTAAAACTTCGATCTTGTTACTATGATAGTTTATATATTAATATATTTTAGGAATGTGTAAACTTTCCATTAAATTGAATGAATTATTAGAGAAAGTAAGTTTTTGTAAACAACTCGAAATGTGAAAGGTTAAAGGGATCTCGAATATAAGTTTTTTTAAATTAGAAACATCATCAATCGTATTTTTTCGCCACTCAAGTTATCAATTAATATTATTATTAGACATGTGCTAATATTTTTCATGAAGATAGAATTTTTCTTCTGAACAGTTATGTTTTACTAAAGTTAAATTAGAAAACTCAAAAATTCTACTTAAATTAATTTGAAACTATAAACAAACTGAAACTATTTTAAATCAATGTTCACGTTTCCAAGCTTCAACGATTAAATGCAAAAAATGCAAACGGAGATTATATTGCATGGGAAAGAAGAAACTGCCATGAATATTAAATACATATAATCATGTATAAACGGTGCAACTCCATTCCTAATTCAAATACTTCTAAGAAAAGATGTTAGCAAGCACGGCAAACGTATTTGAATTATTTCTTAACTATATTTTAAGTAACATCGGTATGTAGAGAATTCTCTCTTATAACGAATGTTTTAAGCAATTTATTTAGACGCTGGAAAAATTAGAAATATTTGACTTGATCGTAATTTCGAAATTAAATGGAAGGCGATTTACCCGTATGAGTTTAATTATATATATTGGATGTAGGGATGCTTCGCAGTTTATTATCTATAAACTAACTTATCCCTTCAATCTGCAATAAATTCTCAACGTGTATGTGCGTACGACTGGCCAGTAATTCGAAACGGGCTTTCTTCAACCGCGATGCAAGCCCGATAAAGTTGTAATTTATTAATCGAAGTGTACGTATATTATATAAGTATATTGCAGACAATATTCTTGCGCGATTCAAATTTTCAATCGTTATTTCCACGTCTAGGAAGAAAGAAAATACTGCTTTTCAATAGTCCGGTACTTTCTTTGATGCATCCCGTGTTCTTGTTTAACACAAATTGCACCAATCAGAGAGAGTCGGGGATGCTCTCGGCTTGGAAATAATTTCCTTTGTTCGTTTTCGCCTTTACGATTCCTCGCTTCCGGAAACGAGGCTTCGCAGAATCATCGAAGCTCTAATCTTATATAATTGCCGTGTGGTCTGCATTTCAACACGACTAGGAATCTAAATTAGGAAGGAAGTTATTGCATGTCGCATAGTAGAACTAACCAAGCACTTTATGTAAATGCTTTACCACAGTAAATTAAAATTGCATATTGTAAATTTAAATTTCTAATTTGCACATAATATAAACTGGATGCTGTTATTTCCTTTTTTATACCTATAAATTTCAAAACAGCGTCTTGGAAATAACGCTGCACAGTTATTTATAAGCTCCACCTTTAGTTTATATCACACAATTTACTATTTATTTTTTACATTTCTTATTAACAACTCATTTAATTAAAATAATAGTAATAGAAAACTAAGGTGATTTCATAACATAGATAAGTATAGATTCGTGCCTGTATTATTAAATCTCGTATAAAAATATTCAATGTACTACGAGACTGATCACTAAACGTTGCCTCCGACGAGTTTAATACAAGTAGATTAAAGAAAACGAAGAAAAAGAACTGAGATTCTTGTGTGAATAAATTGCGGCTTTCCTTTCTTTATTTTCTACCTGTATGCATTTTATTTATAATTACGTATCACGGGTACATTAAATTTTATGTCTACGCATTTACTATGAACTATTTTTGTTTCCACATAAAAAAAATACAAACTTGAAAACACTCTCCATTTCAATGTTTCTCTTCTTATTTCACGGTGATAACTATTAAATACTTTTAATATCGCATAATGTTTATGGAAAAATACATAAAAACACGTCTGTTTCATTCAGTAATTTAAAAAATGTGTTAATTATTCTTATGTAATTTCGCGGACTTAATTTTTAACTATTATAATTCTTGTTTACAAAGAAATATTAATGTGTATAGTTTTTCAAACATATTTTAACTATTAAGTAAACTTGTATAAAATGGTTCCCCGATAAAACAGACACAAAACAGAACTTTCGAAAAAAGTGATAAAACTAATCTGGAAGAAAAGATGATTTTCATGAAACGTTTTTTTCAATAGGCTTTTTTTTATTATTATTGTTTATGAAATATAATATCAACAGCATTAGAAATATATCCATGTGGGTATATATCATAACAGTGTGATCATATTTAACTTAATCACAAATAAGATATTAATTTCATTTGTTTCGAATATTACTCTCTAATTTATATTACCTATTAATTACAATAAGAATTTATGTAATATTGGGTTGTTTTTGCTTATCAAACTTACATCATTATGTTATCAATTGTTAAAGTTTGACAATAGATTATCGTTAAACTGTGATTTAGTAATATTCATGTACGCTCTTACTATTCATGCAAGTACGCTGGTACAAATATGGTTCGACTATTGAAAACGAAAACAATGACTTCAAAGGAATTATTCACCAAATATCAACTATAGACTCAGGATGTTACTCATTGTAAATTCTGTATAAAAGTCGCATCTCGTCGAAGGACGAACGTGTATAAAAATAGCCTTTCTAGAAATGGTTACGAGAGCAGTAATCACACGTGTATATTGTAATAAATAACCATTTATATAAATTAGATAACATGAAAACAGATACTATAAATAGGGTTGTAAAATTTAAAAAAAATATTTGAAAATCTTTCCGCCAAATTGTATTGAATTAATTTGTAAAATTTACTTAAAATTGTTGCAAACATTTTCCAAAATAATTTTTATTTTGAAAACTATTAAATTACATCTAAAATTACAAAGAACAAGATTTTTATTTCAAATTATTTTTTCAACATCTTTCTTGGACCAAATTGGGCGAAAGGGCTAACAACCGAGGTCTATAGGGTACTATTTCAAAATAATAATATAATATAATTTATTGGCCAGCAAAAAAACAACATAATATTCTCAATATAAATAAATAATAACAATAGAAATTTGGTAACAAAAATTAAATAATCACAATAACTAAAGGGCTACGTTCGGATTTTAATTATGAAGTTCAAAAACCGGTTTTTCAGTACATTTTTTTTTCATTAACCCAAGTTTTAAAATAAATAGTTAAAAAATATAATTTAACGGATTTAATTAGTATATAGAAAATAAAAAATGCGAATACGTATGTCTATGAAAAATAGCTATTACTATTTAAACTGAGGTCTTCAAATAAAATCTCCGGCATCTGTCCGAAGGTATTTTCCATTACATGGCAGCACATTCCCAAGTGAAACAATTGCAATATTTCATTGCACTTTCTAAAGTGCTAATAATTTTCCGCGGCAGAAATAAAACCGCGACGAACCGCGATTTTATCTCGGTGAAAAATTAATGATCTCCCTCTCTGTCTCTCCCAGTTTCGCGATGCTATCACAAAACAAACTGCGAGAGTCCGCAGTTGAACTAATATCATGGTAGGAAGGAATGCGAAGGTTTGTTTTGTATATTTTGTATTTATTTATATTTTTCAGTTTCCATTCAGAGACAATCCGTTTTCTCCTGTTAATTGCATCGCAATTTCCATGTATTAAAGTGTTTTTCCTAAACCTAACTGCACTTAATACTTACTGTAAGGAAACCATTTATGCATCAAACGATCTGCAGTGTTTGTTCGTATGCAATAAGTGGTATAGCGTGATGCGAGATGTAAAAGCGAAACTGTACATTTCACGGGACCGTTCGTGGATTTTTTTCACTCTTCTCCTCCATTATTGTTATTACTTTATATTAAATATTATCACCTTCCCGGGAATGAATGGACGCTCATAAAATGCATGTGAAAGTGTACGTTTTTGTATGCTGCACATTACGCAACGTCGTCGGAGTTATGCCGTGGCGCTGTGTAAAATACGATGTGTAATTGCTAACGACGAGGAACAGGAAGTTGGAGACAAAATTGAATGGAGGAATATGGACGAGACGTAATTAGAGAGGTGTAACTAATGAGTACTTTCCTACAATACATATTTATTTCTACGGGAAGTTTTAAACACTTGGACTGCTAATCAAATTCCAGGAATGCAATAATATAGGTGTAGCTCATGAGCATGGCTTGCAGGTTCTTTTCATGTTGACATGCTCATGTTGATCACTGACTCACACTCGTGACGAATGAATGAATTTATAATTTACATTTTTTGTAGTAGGAACGATACTAATTCCAAGAAATATTTTTTTAGATAAACATGTTACACCTTTCATTTTCATAAATCAAGTTTTTCATCTTTATTAAATATCTATATAACATAACTGATCGAATGATCTATATTTTATCAGTATTTTTGAAACACACTTTTTTAAATAAAAATCTTTATATTCTTCAAATAATACAAAAAAACTTAAGAAATAATAAGTTCAAAAAAAACTATAAAACTTTAGGAGTCAAATTATACTACTTATATTTATTAGTATTTAATTACATTTTTAAATTAAATATTTTTTGAAATTAAATGTATATAAAAAAAATACTTGGTTACAAAATGTATTATTTGAGATACTATTTTGAGAAAAGTTTTTATATTATTTTCCTGTAGGAAATTCTTTAAAACATTCGTTATTACTGAAATAAATATATTATTCATTACTAAACTATCTAAATTTATAAATATTGTTTTTTGCTTTAAATAATCTTCGTAATATACCTTCTGGAAATTAGGAAAATAACTGTAAATTGTGTATTATTGTTCATGGTTATAACTATGTGATGTAATAACTCAAGGAAAACAAATATAAGACAAGCAGTACATACAATAAAAATATGTTTGCAAATAAGTAACACAGAACTTGCTAATTACAATTTAAACGCTTTCGAAATGACCTCATGACAATATTGTTGTTACAAGTCAATTAAATAAATGATTTGTATAATTTCCTTTTCATCTATGTTAATAATTAAAATAATAGTTGTTATTACGATGATTGAATAAAAAAAGTATACTAAACTATATTTAAAATATGGCCCATTACATAAAAAATGCAATCAATTGTTTCGTAATACACTCTGTCCTCTTTTTATGCGTACTCTTTTTATGCGGTTTTAAAGTTATGCGATTTTTATTTCAAGATGCAAACGTCGACAGTTTTAGCTGAAATAATTTCTTTAGCACATGAATTGATGGGGAAGGTATTGAAACATATACCCAAAACGATTTAGACGAATTACTTGAGGATAATGTCATGAATGACAATGGTATCATTGGTATAACTCTTGATACCTTTGAAGAAAAAGAAAATTAATCGGAAGATGATGAAACTCCAGTCACACTCATTGCAAGTGTAATTCGAGAAGGTCTTCAACTTTCCAATAAATTGGCAAACCATTTCATCGAAAAAGATGATAATTCTGAACGAGCATTCAAGTTTCAACGCGAGTTTCAGAATTGCATTTCTGGATATCAGGAATTGTACAAAAAAATAGCAAAGCCATCGCAAAGTTTAATTACTGATTATATTGTCAAAGTGAAAAAATCAACATGCGAAGTTGAGACTAATTAATTATTTGAGAAGAATCATTATGTTCAGGACATAGATCTGAAATGCTGACTATCTCTTCTAGAGATGAAAATAATTTCGAACCAGTTCGACGATAATTCTAAAGAAAAAAATTTGAATAAAGACTAACTTTCATAAAAATGTTCTGTATTTTTTTTGTAAAATTTTTCCGTATAAATTTAGAAGCAATATGTTAAGATTATATTTTTGTGAAATTTAAGAAACTTGTCTATGATTGTTAACGTTTTTATAAAATTATGAATAAACATTTCAGAAAGAATATAGTAAGACTAATTATTTTTCTGAAATTTAATAAACCCTTTTTTATGCGATTTTCGGTATATTATAACTCATTGATTTAGTTTTATACGGTTTTAAAAAATTATGGAACGTATCCTTTATTTTTATACGTGTGTTCAGTCTTTTTTTGTGCGATTTATTTTTATGCGTTTTCCTGTGGAACCTATCTACCGTATAAAAAGAGAACCAAGTGTACTGTGTTAACTATAATAATAATGAAATATAGTAATACCTTGAGTAGTACGGTTTTCTTCAGTGCGTTTAATCGTTTTTTAATGGTTACGGCCCTATTTCTTAACTTTGTCGGTCCTTATCAGCCTCATTTGGTGACCGGTAAATATTGAAAAATTTGATCAGTGGTGGGATTCGAACCAACACCATTCTGTAGCAGATTTTTGTGATGCAGGGACTCTTAACCGGGGTAAAAGTTACCATTATATCGGTTTTAAAATGTCAAAATAAAAATTTACAAAAATAAATACTGTTAATGCCACAAACAAGGAATATTTATAATTACATTAATGTGTAAATTAGTTAATAAATTGTATATTCAAAGAAAATTGTGTTATCAACCGTCATTTCTATCTAAATTTAACCAATAAATATATAAGTATATAATGTCTAGTTTTTAGTTTACCTTTGAAGGGTGATGGTTTAAGGTCGAGTGAGTACTGTGGACAAGCTGCGTACTTCCTCCCATACAAAATTGAATATATTTTTGACTGTAATTATCGACGCTTGGGGAACACACCCTTCCTGTGCATTCATTTCACACGGTATCTCCAATCGCTATTACAATATTTATGTTTCTACATTTTAATGATACGATATAATACTAGATTTTTAGTATTATATTATATATTCAAGTTTTTCATATTTTGAATCTATTAAGTTTATCTAATATAAAAGTCTTTTATTAGAGAAAATTATTGACTTTAACATTTTTATAATATGTATTACTTGCTTTTGTATGATTTAAATTCATTAAAAAAATAACATGTTTATATATAAAACTTTTTTTTCGTTTAATTTTTAATATTACATAATTATTTAACTACTTCTAATCAAAAGTAATAACATTTATTGCTTAAATAAAAAATGTTAACTCAATATAATAGAAATAACGAAATACAAAGACAAAAAAGAAAAAGCAAAGGTTTATAGATCATAGGTCTTTCAGCCCGGTTTCTAATCAATTATAATAATCATTTTATTATTAGAAAATGTTTTTGAAAAAAATATTAACTCGGTTTTTTTAAATAATAGTGTGGGAATGTTAATTTTTCATGTTACTCAACATAAATGATGTGTACATAATAAATGCCTTAACTTATTTGTAGATGATACAAACGTACACAGAGAAAATATTTTTTGTAAATAGTTCGTTGTCTGTACGATCATTAACATCTCTTTTCGCTTTGCGCGATAGAACAACGTGGAACAACAAGGTTTTCCAGATGCAGATCGTCGAGTGTTGTCCGTCCGTTCAGCAGGTTGCAAGAAGAGCAGACCGCGAATACACATAGCGGTTCTCTATGAGATCACAGTTAAATATACCCACTCTGTAGCCGTACTTTTCACATTTCTCCAACAAATAATCCTCGTCGGATTTGTTTACTCAAGTAAGGAAAAATAATGTAATAGACGGTAACCGCAAAACAAAAGATATTTCTAGTCGATCGATCGTGGATGGATCAAATACAGCTGCTGTCCAGGCAGGATAAACGCAATTAATTGAAAAATATAGGCACAGTTAAGACAGAATGCTCGATCATCTGTATTGTTACTAAAAAGTTTATTAACTAGATACTGACACTTTACAATTAAGAATTATTTAATGACATTTCCTATGATATAAGATTTAGTAGTGAATAAGGACTATGCAATAATGGATGTATCCGCTGGGCAAAAGAAACTGTACTAATTACGGCAGTAAATATCTCGAATTGACAATTCCATTTATTGCACCGCCTTCGCCTGCATCTTAAAGCCTCTGGCCTTCGTATAAAAAATATGTTTATTTGTTACGCGTTCAATGCTTTTACTACCTGCTTATAATTTGCTCTTTGAAATTGGACCTTCGTTTTAAAAATTATAACTGTAATGGCTATTACGCTACTTCGCACAATATTATTCAAACAATAGTCAACATGAGAATCATTACAGCAATTAAGAAACACTACGACTTTAATGAACCGATAAGATTTAAATGGAGGATACAAAGATTGCATATAATTAAAGTATAATAATATTCATTTGATATTTTATGTAAAAACAAACATTCAATTTAATATTTTCAAAATACTGTTAAACCTACTTCGAAGAATACAATTTTATCGATGACTCGTGTTATTAATAATCTATCCATTAAAAAAAATGTACAAATATATTATGCATACGAATTTTGATGTGATATACTGCTATAATGACCTCTATAAATATTTTTTTAAAAATTTTCATTAGTGGTTTCAATATGCTAACAATTTGTTAAGTTGTACCTGTTTCAAAAAATAATTGAAAATATTGAAAGTCGTTCTTAAATAACAAGTTGTCAGATATACTTTTTAGTCGGTGATGTCATTAAAATTAACATTTGCGTTTGACTTTTTTTACTTGTTTTAACTAAATTTGCCATTCGATTTATCTATAGGTGGACAATCTCTGAACTTTCATCGGTTAACGCTGATTGTTCAAGAAAAAGTAGTTATTTATTATCAATTATATAAAAAGTTGTAAACTTGTATGATTGTGCAGAGTAATAACATAGAATGGGAAGACTGTTTTTTTAAGATGAAAATGACCTTTTAATATTTAATCACCAAACCTTTCGAAATTGAAAAAATCTTACATGAGTTGATAAATACGCAAAATTTAATAAATAGACATCTTAAATTATTCAAATTATCTACGTAGACTGGAATACTGTTTTTTTTTCAAGTTAATAATATTGACCTTTCAAAACTTGTTCATCAATTTATATCAAGGTGATTCGCTTGTATTATATATTATTATTGTTTTTTTTATTAATAGTTTAAATACGTTTGTTTTTTATTATTATTATTAAATTTATTGCAACAACTACAAGAAAAGAAAACACAATTATTGACATTGCTGTAAAGGGCTATAGACCATAAGACTTTTTGTCCATAAAATAAAAGTAATGTGCAAAAAACGATGTAAAAAAACACCAAAATTAAAGCGAACGTTCAAAATGTGTTCGTAAAAAGTTCAATCGAGCTTTTCTCTATTTTCTTAGCATATAATTATTGCATTAAAATAAACTGGACACGAAATGATTGGACTTTGGAATCAAATTTGTCTATTAGAAATATTATAATTTAAATGAATATATTACATAGCCTTCACTTTTAACAAAATGAATACATTGTAATTATCTATTTTAAAACATGATATTGGTTACTAATTATAGAACAAGTATATTTAGTTCTATTAAATGGATGTTATCTTTACAAATGTCATTATTTTGTACAGTAATCTGAATATTAACAAAAACCACATATGTAAATTTTTTAGTACTGCCAACTTTCTATAAAAATAATGCGACAAATTTTAATCCTGCGTTTTTGATGATAACCTGCATTAGTTCATATACACAAATAATAACATTTGGAAATATATTATTGTTACTTTAATTATTAATTTCGTTCATTTTATCTGAAATACACCAGTTAAGAGTTATGGTTTTTAATATAATCTGTTTGTTTGATTCTTTGCTATCCTTACGAATTTCTAGATGTATTGTACCAATTCTATGATTTGTATATTAAGTCTTCAAGGTTCGATTATTCCAATTCAATTCAATGTATATATATTTTTTCAATAAATTTTCATATTTGTATCAAAATTCTGGTTAAATATTCTTTAAAACTGTACAATGAATATGATATAAATACATTCATACACATTCATAGAAATACATTTATAATTTTTACATTATCTGAGTATGTGTGGTTGTAATAGCTTTATTTATGTGTCCCGGCTGCACCCGCGGAGCGAAGCGAAGTCAGTCAGTCCATTGCCGCGCCATAACCTACCATAACACCAAGCATCCTTTTATTTTACCATCATCATCATTTCTTTTCTAATTCTTCTCTCGCAGGAATCTCGTTTCATATAATATATACTTGGCCGCATGAGAATGTGAGCGCCTTCGTATGCATGGCTCCGTAGTATGTAGCATACAGCCACACACACACACACATAGAGGGAACATCTATATACTTGTATGTGTGTACACATGCACACACCAACATACACGTGCATAGCCTCGTACGAACTTTGTAGATTCGCTCGTCGAGATTCCGTTTCAAATTCCCATTTCATAAAATCACGATGGGGGGAAAACATTACGGCCGTTGCGGCTCTGTAATTAGTTACAATCGATTGGGCATTTGCATTGATTATTGTAAAGATATAGTTATAAATTTCATATACATACATACACTACCTATTCCACGGATAGGAAAACGCTATCCAATGAATAATACAACAAATACGCCCGTTCTATTCGGAACGCTTTTATTCAGTAGATAAATTAAACTTGCTCGAAATTACAAATTAGTTATAGACTTTATTCCAAATGGTAAAATTCATTATCTACATGCTTGATGTCGGACATTAGGTAATGTCTTCAATTTAATTTAATGGATACAATTGAATCGCCTTAAGCTTTAATTCCAAGTACAGTACTTAACATTAAAAATGACTAGTCGAGTAGTTTGCTAATGGTCTTGCAATCTTATTATTACATTGAAGAATAATACAGTTAACAGTCATTGGGTCTATAAGGAATATCTTAGATACAAGCTCGATGTGTATACTAAATTAATATATCTATATAAATTTGTATATAAGTTTTTGTTTTTTTTACTACGATATATAACTATATTTTATCAATTCAACTAAAATTAATAAATTCTAATTATTTCATATTATATTATAGAACAAGTAAAGTTGCAACATTTATAATAGTGCAATACAAATTACAATCGTTAATTTTTAGTTTACAAATGTCTAATGAAATTAATAATGTGCCTACTAAATAAAAAAATTCAACAGCATCAAACAAGAGACAAATTTACATTATTGTTATATAAATTAATCTAAAATTCTGATTGGATGATTTAAAAAAAGATGAATGATTTGAATAATATAAGTAAATAATGTATCCTGTATAATTAATTATTTAATGCAAATTTTCTCTACTATTAATAAATATATGAGTCATCATCATCTTATGATCCTAAATGTTCGCCTACAACTAAAAAGCTGACAGTTAGATAAATATAAATAATTTATTATTATTAAATTTGAACGGCTTTAATAGAAACTACAGTTATGCTAACAGGCTTCGTGCAAATACAAAATTTATTACTAACGAATTGTCCGTAGCACATATATTCGAGAATCGTGATTATAGATGTATAACTAAATTAAACATTATTTTTGTATCACCTTTACCGCTGTACATGGGATTATGCAAGAGAAATTCGAAATTGTGTCTGCGTTAATACTTGAAGGCCAAATCACAATTTTAAATAAATTATATCCAAATCAGTACTGATCGGTAAATCGGTCTGTTATTTGTAGGTGGGAATCGTTAAAAAGCGTACCCTCACATGTTAAAATACTGTTACAATCATAGGAAGCAAACTAGGATACAAAAGGTATGATAGGTACACAGTACATCTGAAAAAATAAGTCACGCATGCGCATATTTTGTCTAGTCTAATAAGGTGTGGGCGCATAATATAAACATTTATCGGACATTTTTTATCATACATTTAAGAATTTGTGAAATTCTAGATTTATATTTTGAATATTTTTCTAATAAAAATGCGACGATTTTTAATATTTCGACCTTATATCTAGTTCTCTTTCTGTCCAATCGCTTTTTTAGCTGACGGGTGTCTGCAAATCGAGTAAAGGCCGAAATTCTTGGTCATTCTTGGTCACCTTCCGCATCGGATTTTTATGATGAAGGAACTCTTAGCTATTCGGTTATTAATTGCCACTATCATAGATTTAACGGCACTTATACTTCATGATATTTGCCAAGTAACTTGAGAAGTTAATAGTATTTGTAAAGGATTTATTCAAGTTACATAATTCGTGTTATGCCGTTTCATTTAGCAATTGCAAACCTGTAATAAACGCTTTACATGTAATGTTACATGTCAAGTATCATGCATTTATAAATATGTGATTTATTGCTTAACAAAAAATATGCAAAATAGTATCGATTTTGTAGGTGATAATTTAAATCTTGCGGCTTTCTATTTAAATTATTTATTGAAAAGAATTTTAGAAAATGTATAAAAACACATTAAGTAAATACAAAAAAAACTTATTTACATTAATGATAATGTTACGTTAAGTTTTATAAGAAATACACAATTTTATTTGTAGTTTATCATGTGCATGTCTCGGAAGAAATCGTCAAATAAGTAATTAAGCACCAATTAAACGGTGTACGTCAAAGAAGTTGTTTGGAATAATAATAAGCTCGTGGCAAACGAAGACACGTCGATTTCCGCTTGGATTGCATCTCTGGAGGAAAATAGTAAAATACAAATGTCGCAGGAAAGAAGAACAAACTGAAGCTGCATCTCGGCGAGCTGCATCCGCATATCGTCGAAAACAGTTATGATTATCAACGACGCGATTTATAATCCGAGACAAATCCGCAATTATATCTAAAGCTCGCTCGTCTATATAATAAATCTGAATTTATCTCGGATTTTTCACCATAATCGAGTCGATAAATCTATCCGTTGTGATTTTGCGATGACCGTCGTTTTTCAATCATTGATTTCGAACGGTTTCTCAATCCCGTGTGAATTCAAATACGGCGCCATTCTGGAAACGATCACCATCATTGTCATCCGGGATTTGAATTAAAAATCTATTAAAACTTTTTAATTAGAAACCTCCGGAGTAATTGAATCACGAATTAATTACGATTTGCTAAAGGAAATTGAAAAAAAAAAGTAACATGTACAAGCCAATGGTTTACAAAAATCGAAAGTTTAAATGCCAATGAACACAATGGAGTCAGCGAGTGTTAATTGATTGCACCTAATTTAATTACGAAGCGCAATTTCATTTTCTGAACTTTTACTTGCATTTTGTTTATTTCTTCATGGAAGCTTAACGACTTATACAAATATTTGTTATTCTGATCGGCTTGTGTCCTTCGATTGGAGGCCTTTGAGCTAAATGCCAAAACCACTTGCAACGAATGCAACACAAAAACAAATTTTAGCTCAAAGAATAAATCAAGAGAAAGAATTTCGTTAATTTAAATGTTCCTAATTTAGTGAGCTAACTGGTTTCTCGGCGTTACACAACATAGTCTGGAGGGAAAGAGAAACACAGTTCGCATGACATCAACTCTCGGTATTTTTTTCTTCGGAATTGATTATGTAATGTGTAAATTTATGAATGTAATAAAACCTCAACCAGAAGTAGGTGCTTAAGTTGTTGTTTTTTTTTCTTTCTTGTTCTACTTGAAGTTATTAAATTGAATTATTACTAATGATAGTGCAATGCATTTTAATGTATGATTTAATGTTTAGGTTTTCACACTTCATAACTGTGAAGACTCAGTATAATTAAATCAAAATGTTGGAAGAATGTTTGATTTAATACACAGCATGTATCTAATTTACTGTAAATTCAAAGAAACGCATTCCTAGTACTGGAAATTATATTTTTCAGATTTTTGATTGGTTGAGTGAGAAACAGTAATCTTTATTTAAAAAAAATATACTAAATATATGAAATGTACATCAAATTCTCAAGAGAAAGTTCATGGTTCGAGCAAGAATAAAAGTTCACAATAGCATCTTCCTGGTAGGCTCACAATGATCAGAATAGGCCATTCTTATCGTTAATGACCTTTTGCGCCAGGACTTTCTAATGCGAACTGAACCTGAAGCGTGAAGCCAAAACAAAACGTAGTCTCTGAGTTTCCACCGAAATTGTCCTTGCAAAATCTTGCTCAACTCGTTACGTAACTTAAGTGTATTAGTAAAAAAGTAAACTAAATTACCGATTGCAGTGTGGTATCCAAAAAATGAAATATGGGCCTTATTCGTATTTGGGGAACACGATCACTAATTGTACGCCAATTCGAGTATTACCAACTAGCGTTTGGTTTTAGATAGACGTCGGCTAATTGGACAATACCAACCGCGATCGGATTTGGACTTGGAGAGTTACGCGACCCGCACTTCCAACAGCTCTGACACCGACTTCGCTGGTCCCGCGTCAAACCGCGTGCATCGGCCGCGAACCATTCGCTTACGTCACCGTAGAGATCTCAGGTGGGGCATACCTTATACCTTTAGACGCGTTAGAATGTGGGTGCACGTCTCACACTAAACTCTCTTTAACCATTAAGATAACGTTCACCAAGTACCAAGAATTTTCAAGTAACCTAAGGTCGTTACTATATTCATGGTACCCACTGCAGTGTCATATTTGCTACATACATAATATTCCATTCATAACAAAAGAAAGAAAATTTCGATATCGCTCATATTCGGCCCTCCACTAATATCATATACTCATCATTATAAATTAATATATAAATCTTATGAAAATAATTATGTGTTTTTTCTTACTTTATTGAATAATTCTAACATATTTGATTAAAATTGGTTTTTATTTCCCTCCATT
This sequence comes from Nicrophorus orbicollis, assembly GCA_018845635.1. Lineage (NCBI taxonomy): Eukaryota > Metazoa > Arthropoda > Insecta > Coleoptera > Silphidae > Nicrophorus > Nicrophorus orbicollis. Next base: position 122,860 of record JAFMTC010000176.1, read on the forward strand.
TAAAATAAATTATTTAAACTTTTAGATTGTTTAAGTTCTTCAAAGAATTGTGATATTCCTCAAAAACTTAATGCCCCTCACAAAATAATACATTAAAATATTAACGTCCATATAAATGAATACCACCTAACTTTATTTACCTACCTCCTATATTTTTATTATTTTATTGCTGCTTTTCTTCATATTATCACAAATTATATTAAAAAAACTTATTTCTCGTTAAAAAATACATACTGATTCACCCGTTTGGTCATCTTATTTGTTTCTAAATACACACTATTACAGCTGTAACGTTGATGAGATTCAGCACTTTCGATATTAAGGTAAAAAAACAATTGAGGGTAAAATATCTAACATGATTATTCATAATTGATCCAAAATGATTATTTCCCATAGACCACTGGGATAATTTCAGTATTTATCATTGACCACTTATTAATAATACTTCTTTCAGAATAAAAAAACTAAACATATTTAATCTAAGTTTGGTTAGTAATGTTTTTCAGCAACAACTTCTTTAATTTCGTTTACTTTGCTAACATTTCCATTCACTCACTGCATTTAATAAATATATAACACTTAATTAGTTCTTTTTAATATGCTCCGATAAAAATTAATAGAAAGTAATAGTTATTCATTTATTCATACATTTCTCTAATCTTCAATTTACGAAACTGATTCTTGTCCAAAGCATTGGCAAATTATAAAGTATAGAAAATATTTCAGGTATGACAAAAGAATCGCAGTCAATAGCCATTTGGATTAATAAAATAATTCAGTCAACACGCTCATAGGAGATCGTTACTATATAATTAATTGTCGGTTAAAAGACGAATATTCCAAATGGGTTAGAAACTAAATTGAAAGAAATATTTTGCATGTCTTTTTTATGAGTTAAAATGTAAGTGAATAATAATGGATGGAATAAAAGGCATTATGTTTATTTTCAAAAGTTGAATAATTTGATTGTAACATAATTTTTATTAATATTCTTAACTAATTCAATAAATTTGTTTAAAATAGCATAACATTTGTTGAGTAATTCGTATTTTAATAACATACAATTAATTAATTTCTAAGAGAACAAACTTTATGTAATAATTAGTAATAATTGGTATATTAGCGATATTCGATTAGTTGACATATAAGAGATATATACTAACTAAAAAGTGATAATGAGTTGTGCGATCAGGCGCTATATGCGTACATGTATTAAATCTTTTATTGAATGCTAATTGAATATCCGGAATATTAGTATTGTAATTTCTGAAACCGTTATAACAAATGTTTTACCATGCTCGTTGTTGGAATATTAAAGGTTGTTACACTTAAGCATGTTTTAAAACAATCAAATTTAACGTCAGCAATTTAGTTAACATCCAATGATTTCTAATAATTTAAAAGTTAAATAGATATTTTTTTTTGTATTTAACCTAATCTGTAATGAGTGTCAAGTTTTCAAAATATTGTATTTACATTAATACTGAAAATAGGTGTTTATATTTTTAAATACATATAATTTATCTTTTCAAATATGATAACCTTGTCCAGGCAAAAAATTATGATGATTTTACAGCTACGCTACGCATTTTTAATTGAGGAAACTGATTTCGTATTGCCATTAATTATTCAACAATCTTAAGATGATCACTATTCTTTTTTTTTTGTATATTTTAGTATAATAGAAGAGAATAGATAATATATTAAAAAAAATAGAAAATGTATCTCTTAAAATGTTTTTTCTATTCAAATTATAACAATAATAATTATTGCAACAATAATTATAAAATGACATATGATAAATATAATCATAGTGGAAAAATCTGTGACCATTTGTTACATTGAACGTCAAATTTATTTCATATTTTTATAGAAATTTGTTTACATTTTTTAAATATTAAATTGGTAATAAAGTAATTTTCATTTTAATGTTATTTTTACCATTTAAAATGAAAATTTCTCTTTATTTTGCACTTTCATAAGTATGAAACGACAATGATTGGATTTTTGTATTATAGTAGGTTTAATGCGAATCACTTGTTAAATACATTCACTGCATACAATACTTTACTTTCGCGTTAAACACTGTAAATCGCAGACTTCCATATATATCTAAACCACTTTCGACTAATTTAAAATGCTAACGAAACCAACAAATATAAATATACGTATCCGTAGGTACGTGTGTGGGTGCCGATCGCCGTTTTTAGTTTGGTGGAACGACCTCAAAGCCTCTTGATTCTTGAACAACATCAGAATTTAAATGTAATAACAATTGTTTCCACAACATTATGCAAAGTAGAAATCTCACTAATTTAACTAAATTCGCAAGCTGTATATGTCGATTGAATGAATTCGAAGATTCACACAATACTGTAACATAAGTTTTAATTAGATATTTACACAATGATTATGTTAACATCAGTAACGGTAAAAATAGATATTCATATATTTTAATAATAATAGCATTGATTGCAACAACAATTACAAAAAAAAATACATAATAAAATCAAATTCTATTGCTTATAGACCATAGGTCTTCCTGCACTCATATATTTTATTTTTCCATATTTTCATCTGAAATATTATTGAATACACTTTATAAAAAAAGTTGAATTAGTTATTTTATAACCAAGATTATATCTTGTAGATTCATGCAAATGTATTAAAGAATGGAAAATGCAATTATTAATACATACAGTGCAGTTTTTGATTGTATATACTTTGTTTCTTTAAGTTTTTTTCATTATTGTTATTATTAATAACTAAAGTTCATATCATTCTGTTTTTTTAAGAAAATCATGTATAATATTATATATTATTATTACTATTACTATTTGTTTTATTATATATATATTCATGTTTTTATATATCTCTGAAGCAATAGTTTTAATTTTCTATGAAATTGAATATACGGTTACTTTCTGCAATCACCTTGACACGCACGTTAATAATTCGCACAATTTATGTTTCTGCAGTTGCATGCATCATCACATGTCCATAAAATGTTGATTTCCTTGTCACACTGAACGTAGCGAAAATTCCATTTACTGTTTATTTATTTTAATTGTAGTAAACAATTTCAAAATAACAAAGCTTTAGAAATTATTTTACGTTGTATTAATTTTTTTAAGTATTGTAAAATAAAAATGTAATTACATGTTACCTTTTATAGAAAATTTTATTTGTGCATTATAATAGGTATCTTATTTGAACATTATTTCTCTAAAATATTATATATATGTTTGAGAATGTTACTCAAAAGATCTTAATTGTAATGTTTTGACCAGATAAAAATGAACATAAAGTCATAAATAAATAAACGTAAATTACAAAGATAGAAGATCAATAAACTGTAATTATTTCCGATTTATTGAAAATAAAATATCTATTATTGAATAAATAATGTTCATTGAAATGTTATAATTCATTTCACAATAACGTGTTTATATACTTTCTAAAAATAATAACCCACCTTTTCCAATTGCTAGCATCATTTCATATAGAAACTTTACTCGGAAACGTGCCAAGTATTCCCTAGGTAATTTTTAGTATTATGTGGGTAACTATTCCCAGATCAACATTAAAATGCATTTTTTTATCAGATTTGGCTGAAAATCAGGTGATTTTCAGCATACTTTATTCAGTAGTTTCATTTGTAATCTATTTAAATTAATTGAAAAAGTTTTTGTTATAGTAGAGTTGTATAGAGTTACTGGATATCGGTATTGTGAAGTGTATAAACAGTAACTATATTACCACAGATACGAGTCTGGATCTCTCTTCAGATTTCACCATTTACCAATACTTGTGACACTGTCCTCAAGGATTTTGAATCGGGCGAGACCACCTACCCTAAAGTACAAGCAAATAACACCGATTTAGTTAGTTCTAACGGAGCATATTAGGCTAAAATCAGTGTGGGATCTAGAAAATGCTGTCGAAGATCTCACTCGTTCCAGCAGTTTGGAGAGCTTTCACCGGCACCTCGCAGTGTTAAAAGCAATCATAAAACCCATTTGGACTTATGGAATACAAATTTGGGGATCGCCTGCAATACAACTATTGATATTATACCGAGGTTTCAGTCAAAAACGCTTAGATCAATTACCGCAGTTTTCTACAAATTAATATATACACGAAGATCAGTTTTGTGAAGGATGAGATAACCGATAATCGGTTCGAGTTCCAGATATAATAGAGGATTTTGTGATCTCTTTCAGTACATAATTCAGTACTTCTGGAATGAGTATATGGATTGCTACAAAACAGTCTTCAAACGATTAGTTGTTAATAGGTAGCAGTTCCTAATAAGTGTCTAGAACGACTAAATATCCAAATTGATAGATTGTAAATATCGTTGCAAAAAAGACACACGAAAAAAACATACGTATTTAATTATAAATGTTACATATATTTATACATTTTTATGAGAGATTAGAACTGTCTTTTCAAACACTTATTTAATAACTCCAAATAATAATTATTATATAATTTGCTATTTTTCAATCATTTAATTAAAGTTATTTTTCATAATATATGCATTTAAGCAGTTTTTAATATTTACATTTTATAATATAAATTTATGTATGGATTTGTTAAAAGAAACGAAACTTATATAACGTAATTAAAATGAATAAAATCTCTGTTTTAAATGTCGATTGTGAAAGCAAATGATATACGGCATTTGCATTCGCAGTCCGGTTTGTTTTCCTCCTTCTTTTTTATTTGATTGTTATTACAGTGGATGTCCTCGCCACCAAATAAGGTAGCTTTGCGTGGTTTCACCCAAACGTACCCCGCACACTCACCTGAACGTATCGAGCGGAGGTGTAACGGAATCCAGATGGATTTATCTCCATTGGGAAATCTAAAACGAAATGCTCGCTAAATAGCATTCGCTTTGCAATAAAGTAAAAAATAAAGAAGAGAAAAAGATACGGACGGAGAAATTTTTCTTCGGTCCCGCAATTCCTTGTGCTAATCAAATATTTATAATTGAGTTATACGTGCATTAGCAAAAGGGCGAACTCTTTATTCGGTACCTGTAATTATCGTATCGACTTTCTTTCGGCGCAGGAAATTACAACGCATCAAATTATGGACCCTGTTATAAAGACCACTTTGATTACATTAACTAAGTCCCGCTGCAATTAACTTGAAATTACATTACGCTTCACTTTTAAACCACTTTGTGTGATCAAATAGTTGAATGAGAGATGATTCAAAACGTTGCATCTGATATTAGAATGTATTACACACAATTAGAATGTTAAAAATGAATACGAAAACGAATCCATTTCGTAGTCTTTATATGTACTTTAAATTCGTAGAATCTTGCGTCTAGACTAGACTATCGGAATAAATTTACATGGGCCACAAAAAAGAATGTTTATTCAATTAAATGCCGGGTGGCGATTCTTCATATAATTAATATTCTGCTTTCGTAAGTTAACAACCTTAGGTTGCAGGGAGCATTGGATACTTCACCACCCTTTAACAAATAATGATAAATTTAATAAAAATTTCGAGCGAATACTATGAAACAGCATATGGTGTTTATGAAATATTTTAAACTTAGAAATATTGTGCTATTTACTTAAAATTATGTTTGATTACTCTGTTATTAGGTAATGGCATTAATTTAATTGAATTATGCCAATTAATATTCTAGTACATCAAAAATAAACTTTAATTAATACTATATTTCCCTTTTTGTCCTATGACTTTCAGCCAGGCAAATTTACGATTTTGCACTCGTGCTTCTATCTCTTCCCTGACAGTTCCAACTTTAGTGTACTGGTGGATGTAATCATTTTTTGAGAACCATGGTGCATTGGTTATGGATCTTAGCGTTTTCGATTGTAACCTTTGTATTATGTCAATAGTGGTATTACAATCGGATCCCCAAAGTTAGATTCCATAGGTCCATATGGGTTTTATGAAGGCTTTACAGATAAGCAGTTTATTTTCAACAGAGTTAGACGAATATCTGCTCATCAACCAATGCAAGCTTTTTACTGTCAGGCCCAGCTACTTCCTCTTTGTTCGTATGTGCTTCTTCCAAGTGACACGTCTGTCGAGATACATCCCAACGTATTTGGCATCGTCTGCTTGTGGCAGGGCACAGCCATTCAGTGTCACGGGAGGGCAAGTTTGTCTACGCAACGTAAACGTGACATGGACAGATTTCGTTGTATTGGCCCTAATTCTCTATCTTTTGAGCCAGTAGGCAATGTCATCCAAGCTTCTCTGAAGTTTTTCAGAGGCCACTGTGGAGTCCTGGTGCGATGCCATGACTGCAGTGTCATCAATAAACGTGGCCAGAGTAACGTGCTGAGAACTGGGAAGGTCGGCCGTGAATATAAGGTATAGTAGAGGTCCACAGACGCTTCCCTGAGGGACACCAAAGTGGATGGGGTGCAGAGACGTCAACTCATCCCTGTATTTGACCTGAAAATGCCTTCCAGTCAGGTAGGATTTAAGGGTGGCATAATACTCACGTGGAAGACATTTCTTTAGTTTATACAGCAGTCCTTTATGCCAAACTCGATCGAACGCCTGTGAGATGTCGAGAAAAGTGGCGGAGCAAGCCTTACCAGGCTTGGCGATGAGGATAATTTGTGCCACCTTCCATTGAGCTGGAAAAATGCCAAGTCTTATTATCGCATTAAATATAAGTGTGACCACCTTCAAGCCAATGGGTGGGAGCTGACTCAAGACTTCCGCTGTAATCAGGTCATATCCCGGTGTTTTTTTCCTCTTCATCTTACGTACAATAGTCTCAACATTTGTCACATTGAAGGGAGCTATGGGAGATGACATCTGGTAAGGGGACTCCAGGAATTTCTGTATATCACTTTCATCTTTGTTATCAAGTTCCGAGGGTAAAGGCTGAAAGATATTTGTTAGGTGGCTGGCAAACAGCTCTGCTTTCTCTTTATTACTCCTTGTCCAGCTACCATCCGGTTGACGAAGAGGCGACTCTCTTTGTTTTGGTCGATTGACGTGTTTTGTTGCCCTCCAAAATGAGTATTCAGTAGCTTCATATGGAGACAGACTACTGAGATACTTATGCAGAGCCTCGTTCTGACTCTAATTGTCATTTATTAAATATGTTAAGGTAAACATCATAACATTAAATCAACTAATGTATTTGTATAATCCGAAATTCTTTTTCAGTTTAACCCGTTTATATACAAAGATATCTGTGATACGTATTTTGTTTCCTCCATCAATATTGATTTTGATGTGTTTTACATTCAAAATTTTCTGAAGCAATTAATTGTCAATTTTCATCTAAACGTAGCGGAATTTCTCTTTACCCAATTACAAAACTTGTGGACGTTCGTGAAAAATGACTGCCCAACTCGACAACAGGCATAACATTGAGACATTTTCCAAAACATATGTTAGTGATAAAAACAGTGTCCAGCAATGAGATGTTAAGTATATGCCAATCATAATATAAAAAGCGAAACATTGTTTAATTTCTCTACATTTATTTGGGTGCTTTGAAAAATATCAAACTATCTGTACCATAATAATTTAAATTTAATATTATCACTAATTTTTTTATATGTTACACATATGTCTAACTCAATTTTTGCTTAATGAATATATTTAATAATAATAATAAGACCTATAATCTATAGCCCTTTACAGAAATGGCAATAATTGCCTTTTTTGCGTATTTGCATTATTTCGGAATGCATATTTTTCAAATAGTTATTGCAATAAATTTGATAAATAATTATATTATTATATATATCTTTATTATATATATATAAAATAGTGTTAAAATTTAACATTTATACTTTTTCTGCATTGCTAACATTATTATCTACGATAATATTGAAATATATTCAAATATTCAAATTAAATTCGTTCAAAGAAAATGAACCTACTTTAGAATACAATTAATTGATAGATATTGCATAAAATACTGATAGTTTTAAATAAAATTACTTATTATCTTATAGTAAATACTAACAAATGTTAAAAATGTCCATGTTTCTTAAAAACAACAGAGATTTTAACATAAATGGAAAGTATTATGAATATTTTATAAAATAACCTTTCCTTCTTATTAAATGTATAATACCTAAAGTTCAAGTTGATAGATTTCGAATTTTGTTTGTATTTTTTTATACTAGTCGTTGGACAGTAATACCTAACATAGTATAGGTAATCAATTTCGCTGATATACCTGACAGCAAAGGAACTAAATTCACTCAAAAAAGGCTTGACAGCAAATGGGAAAAAACGATTAATTGCGTATAAAAAATATTCGATTTTGTTGTCTTTTGATTTTTTATACTAAATCTCAATAGATAAATCGCACCTATGAAAAATCGTATAACCATTCTTTACTTACCATAATGATACAATTTCATCTAGTTTTTTGTAGGTAAGATGACCACCGATGTGCATCCCTGCTCGAGTAACATCGAATATTTGTTCAATGAGACGGATGGGTATATTTCTCGGGCATTGGAAAGTTACAATTTGGTTTGAATTGTTCACTTTGATTTGTATTTTTTAAACCAACCTTGAATCTTGTTTAGAATGTTTTATAGCAGCTGAGAAATGGTAACCAGTTCGAAATAGGATCTAACAACATTGCATTATTCTTTATAAATATTTCATTGAAATATAATCTATTAAAAGTGAGATTACTAGAAAGATGTATTATTCGTAAACAGTTTAATATAATTGTTTATAGTAACTTTTCATTATAAAATCGGTATTATTATTAAACCAGAGCGAAAAAAAATGCATTATTTATTAGATTTTGTTTCTATCTCGGTCTGAAAAATAAATATCGGAACCATGGGATATCAAAACCAAAAATGGAAACAAATCCCAAAAAAAATCGGTAACAAGATATACAATACATGATCTAAAAAGGTATAAAAGTAGTCTTTTGAATACATTGAAGAGTTCAAAATATTGGTGACAAATAAATCATTCAATTATAACATCATTAAAGCAGTTGATGTGTATAACTGCTCAATTACAAATATTTGTATAAATAATTACATTTTGCTCAAAATTGTATATACAATAGCGAAATTACAAAGGACCAGCCGACAATTTACTATATTGCTTATAATATCATTTCAATATGGTATTGTAACAATTAATTTGATTTCGCTCTATTTACGGTCCAACGGGTGCTGCGGTCGGCTATCGATCGAATTGTTGCACAACTGCAAGGTTTTGAATGATACATAAAATGTGTATTTGTGTTTCACTGTGTTCGCATATTTACTTTCTATTTTCCAATGCAGATTGTGTGGGCTAATAATTATGCTCTGAACTGAATATTTCAGATCAATAAAAGTAAAATGTAGTACAGACATTTGTTCTTGAAATTGTCTTTAATAGGATTTGTTACATAGTTTCATCAAGTATTTTATAATACTAATACTAATTATTTTAACAAAAAAATATAATGATAATTCTACCAAGAAAAATATTTAATTAAAGTTCATAGATTTTTATAAATTGAATTTCTTATGTAACTAAATGTTGTAAACCTCTGGGAAGAAATTATATAATTATATCAATTGAATATTTAATTTAAAATCAGCATCAATTATAAACTATAACTCAACTACACCACATGGAAATCTAAGATAAATGAGTAATTATAACATGATTATATGATGATTTAAATTAAATGAACTAATTAATTATCATCCTATTTTTTGTAAAAATATAATTTGCTGTTCTAACGTGATAAATTAAATAGTTTATGAAATAATTGATGATTATAATTTACAATTATATGAATATACAAATAATTAATATTTATGAGAGAAATGTTATGAATGGGAGAATGTCATAATTGGTAATATATACATTATTCTGACTATAATAACTAAAACTCATTAATAAATAATATATGTATTTAAATGCTAATAAGTCAAGTGAAAGTAAACTATGTAATAAGAAAATCTTCTAATATAAATGATCATTTAGAAATCTAAATTATTATAAATTATTATTTAATAAAATAATATTATCTTTATTGCAATTGAGAACAATACTACATAATTTGATTAGTTAATATACTTTGTTGGCATGAAAGTACGTTTAATTTGTAGTGTGAAATAATACTCAAAAACTTCAATCAATTTTGTCCGATGAACTTTTGCCAGAAAAGTTCGTAATTCCGCTCTCGTAGAACTTCTGGTCAATATCATAAACTTCAAATATTTTGTTGTGAACCTGCAGCCTTCATATATTTACTAGAATGAAGAAGTACAGCATGTCGAACATATTCGAGAAACTAATAACATTGACAGAAGTATTTCAAAACAAATATGTGAAATACTAAATTATTGAAGTTATCAAAATATCAGTATTGTTATATTATGTTTATTTGCAAGTACGATATATATATTAAACCGTATCTAATTAAATGTGTCTAACATTTTCTTAGATTATTGTTGTATTATTGTTTATATGAAGCATTTATTAAGTTGGAAGATAAACTATTTAATGTAATATTATATAAAATATTTAAATATTAAGTAAATTGGGTTGCCTCTATAACAGGAAAGTATTTTTTTTTTGAAGATTCAAATTAACAGAAGTTACTTTCTTATAGTGAAAGATAAACAACCAATTATTCTTTGCATATTTAAAATACACTACTTTAGCTTCAATTTTTTTCCATGTTCGATATAAACCAAATATTAATTTGTTTAAATTTCTTTATAACGTTACTTTCAATTGAAAGATGTCAAGTATTTCAGTTAATTGTCATATTAACAATTTCTATTTCAACTATTGAAATGCATCATTGTATCAGTAAATAATAACATTTTAAATTAATAGAAACTACACAACTCATGAGAACATTCGAAAATATAAAATAAAATTTTTGAGCATTTTGGTCAAACTAATACAAAACACATATGCGACCTAATATGTATACTTATTTATTTATATTATTTTTAAATTATATTTATTTTAAATCATATTTAGCATTGCTCTATGTTCATTTACATGAACATAATATAATACACGAAATACAATTTATTCCAAATGTATATTATAACTTTTGAAATAATCATAATAATGTTTATTACAAATGATTAATTTGTAAGAGTGACATGTTAAACAAAGCTCTGACAATCGGTCTTTTCGACCTGAAATTACTAATTAATCTAGTTGAATTGTAAAATATATATTATTAATATGAAATTATAATTTAATTATCAAAATAAACAAAGATGAAAAGTTACATCCATAATAAAGATAAATGAAATAATGCAAAATAATATATAGTGAACATAATTAACTTAATAATTTGTATAAATTAATATATAAATGGTTACAGGAGCACTCTACTTCAATCTATCCATCTTTAATATTATTATATTTATTTATTCATTCATTACAAATTTAATTATCTGTTTTAATTAAAAGTATTACTTTCAATGAAATAATAATTATGGCAAAAAGACTTCCGTCATTAGCCCTTTGGCCCTATAATTAACCAATAAAGATGTTGAAATTTTTTTTTAAACAGAAAATATGTATGCAATGAAATTCTGTTATAAAGGACCATATGTCTTTCCGCCCTTTTTTTAATAGTTGCTGTTTTGTAAAGTATTTCCGTTCAGATATTTATTATTTTCTTTAAAATTATATTTTTTTATTTTCAGATCATTGGTTTTCTATTATAGTAATTAACTGTCTTATTTTTCTAAAAGAATACCATAAAATGTGCGCAAATGATGGATTGTGGCTAGCAACAGGAAATAGCGTTGAGAATCGATCCATGGTTCTCAAGGGTGGGCGCAACTGCGTTGTAGGCCTTTACGTAAACGTTAGGTCTAGTGTCCAGGTAGATTTGGATCACCCATTTCTAAACTATACCGGACACAGAAACCAAAACACTCAAGGATAATATCTCATGATAGTAGAACACGACAAGTTCTATTTATATAGTCCAATGTCCTTTGTATATGGTTTTATTATAAATATGAAATCATGAAAAAAAGTTTTTCAACGTATTTAACGTATATTTAATCCAATTTAAGTTGTTTGCTACCTAATCTGATAAAAAATAATTATAATTTAAATATGAATTATTGTTACAGAGATAAAATTAAAACAATTTACTATTATTATATTACTTATTTTATTATTTAAAGTAAATTTGAGTTGGGTTGAAAGACTTATAATGAAAGTTGTATAGCCCTTAGCAGCAATAGCATTACATTCTTTTATTGCTATTGTATTGTGTTTTTCTTTTAGTTGTTGTTATAATAAATATTATTAATATTTTAAATTTGAGTTTAATTTAGTTAATTAAATTACAGTTATATTATTTTACAGTGAAAAATAATATGTGATAATTCTAATTGAAATAGTTATATTTCCATTGTTTCAAAAATTAGTATGTTATACCGGCAGCTAAAGCGCTATCTAGTGGCGAGTAGCGAATATATGGTTCACAGTGTTTTACTTACGTAACAATTCAAAATAATTTTACAAATTTCTGTTTTACGGATTATGTAGCAGATTAGTATAAAGCATTGATTTATAATACTGAATTCGTGAGCATAATTAAAATAAATAATTAAACGCAGCTAAACACCCAATGGATACAACGTCCTTTCTAATATTGTGATTATTAAAATTAAACTTTCGTATAATATAATATTTATAATTTTGAAATTATAAACACAATAATAACATATTTTTTTCCATAAACAAGTATTATGATTGATAAATATGTTTCTATGTAACATGTAAGCATTTTTTTCTAATTCAAAGGGTTATTGACCTCCGCTTTTGTTCAATATTAACAATGTCTTATATAATATGATTAAATGAGTCTTTTATAAAGCGACATTGAAAAGCAATTAATTTTCATGCAATTGTATAAATTGTTTTAATTTATAATTTAATAGATAATATCAAGATTATTATCCTATAAAAAATAGAAATATAAGAAAAAAATGTCAATTCGTATATATTTATTTTTATAAAATCATTTCATTAACATTAACTATCTACAATTTGGCATTTCATTTGTAATGAGATGATAATACTTAAAATACACTTAAAATCTAGGAACAAAATCAAATTGAGACCTATGGTCGTTAGACTTATTTATTAATGTTTTAAATGCAAAAGTAAAGCTGGAAACGAATATAATAAAGTACGAGCAAAAGAGAAACGGTACATATTAAAAAAAGAAACAAAAAATAATGATTCAAACTAAAAAATATAATTAATATTCATAATAAATAATTTGTACTAAAAAAAAATAACGAAACAAAAAGAACAGCTAGAAAAAAAAAACGAAACAATGAATAGTCATAAAGCTATCGTCGTTTCCATTCTAGTAGTTTAAACAAAACGGAACGATGATAGATTTAATGGTTCGCGAAGTAGCGAAATAAACCACTTCCAATCATTGCATTTAGTTTACACATGTAACTAGTCGAACACATATTATATCATTAAGTATTTGGCAAAGAAATAAGTATATATGAAAAAAAGAGGACAATGTTTTCGTCAAACAAAACTTTCATATTATATGTCTTTTACATCTCACGTATTCTTTGTGCATATTTCCTTCTTATAAATAAAGTGACATTAATATATGCACTTATTATTTTAGCCACAAACATTACAAAGGCAGTGTATTATTTATGTAAATATATATTCATTAATATATATTGAAGGCATTTCAATCTATGAGCATTTTGTTTTTCTTTTTATATATATATAATGTTTGTTTATATATTTTTACGATTATAAAACTATTCGTGTTCGGATTATATCGTAATCGGAATTGCCCAAATTATGGTTCTTGCATATCTCCTTTGAATCCGCGCGGGAAGTCAAGATGATGACCTCGTAACTTCCTGGCCAATTCGTGAATGACGTCCCGGAATATCACGGAGTCCACGTTCTCTCCCAGCATGTAAAACAAGAACCAATCGCCCATCTTACTTTGGCGAACGATCAAATCGATGTCCTCCTTCTTCATAAGCCTGTACCTCATCCTGAGCAGGTACATCCTCATCCTTGGGGATAGAATAATTATGATCCTGTAGACTATTGTCAGTAGTGTAAGCATGGCGAGGAGAATGAACCAGAACCAAAGGAACACGTATATTTTCTCGTTGACTACGTTCAGAGGTAAGATGCAGATCGCATCGTGGCGTTCCACTTCGCCGGAGACGCCGTATTTATAGAAAGTGCATTTAGTCATTTTCGGGAACACCTGGATTATCGGATCTATGCGATCCTCCTGGTCGCTGTCCATAAATTCTAGCACTCTGATCCCAAATGATAGAAAGGCACCGTCAAAGAAGCGATTCATGAGAAACATTTGCCCTAAAATGTAAATATAAATTGTAAAATATGACATGCACTATATATTATCTTTTATAAAATGTAAAAAACTTCTTTCAACAAAGTGTATTTTGCAATCACCTATCGATTAAATAAATCGCATTATTAAACTGTAGTAAACTATATACTATATATATATAACAGATAATTTAATAAAATTATTAGATAATAAATAAATGTAACTATAATAGCGAAACTGAAGATATTCCTATATGTTGTTATTGGATAAATGTAATATTGATAATTAATGTCAAACCAAACTAAATTTTAATTGAGCAATTTTTTGTGCAGTGTCTTTATGGAACGATATTTGCAATCAATCCTTTCGGATATTTAGCAAATCACGCATCCTTGCAGACACTTCTTTGGAACTCTTGCCTGTTAACAATTTATTCCTTGATGACTGTTAGTATTATGCGTTGTAACGGGAATCAGCCCTAGGTTTGTAGAACATAGGGCTATGAGTCGCCTTAATTAAGCAAGTTTTAAGAAAATAATAAAAAAAAATCAAATCGTCATAAATCATAAATGATATTTTTTTCTCTACAGAAAACAGTGAGGGATTTAGCTGAACCGCGAACCAATGTATTGCTATATTTTCAAATATAATGTGGGAAAATTATGTACAAAAATTTGAATATTATCTGATTTGTATATTTCAAATTTATATGATAAATCAAAATTGACAAATTGTTTAATAAACATACTAATATTATTATAATGTATTAAAATTCATTGTTATATTTAGTACTTTGACTAAAGTTTCAAATAATGACTTTTAAATCTCTCTTTAAGAATTTATTGTAAAATGTATACCAATATTACCTGAAATTGTTAATATATAATAATTTCATTATAAAGAATATACCCATACCTCGCTATACGGCCGCTCTTTATACGGCATTTCGATATAACGGCCCTCTTCAATTATGGCACATTTTCGATTTACGGCCTAAAATGTTTTGCATAACAGCAAAAAAAAACTTTTTCGATGATCTAGATATTACGGCTTTGCGGCCAAGTTTCGTAGAACGTATCTAGGTCGTAAAGCGAGGTATGGGTGTATTATAACTAATTCTAAATATGCATGACTAAAAATACTTTTATTTTCTATAATATCTTACCTATGACGTTTATAAGGGCAAGCACTTCACAAAAATAGTATTTATAAGCCCACCAATTGTGGTATGTGAAGTTCTCTAATAAGTAGTCAATCATGAGTTGCTTCTTCATCCTCTTCTCATTTTCCGCGCAAATTCCAATATCCAGATCCAACATCAGAGCGCGGATTTTTCCTCCTTCCCAGGACTTCCATAACCATCTCGGCGTATAAAATAGAATAGCCTGAAAATAATAAATAATAGATTTATTTAAATTTATTAGAAGTTTTAGAGTCCATCAATGCAATTTATTTGATTCAATTCAATTAATTGTAATTCAGAGAGTATTTATTAGGACTCTGTTAGCAATATCGATCTATTTTAGGTATTATTATTAACTTGTATGTTTACGCAGACGGGCTAAAAAAGCCGTATGTATATTTTTTATTGGGGGTGTCCTTAACGAAACGTATGCACCTCGAAATAGAAACAGTTCCAGACATGTTTGTATAAACATTATCCTCTTATTTTAGCCCCCCGGTGTGATCATGAGGTTGGATATCTTTTCTTTCTTCATGCACGTGGTGGTAAATAACATCCTACAAATGCTACCAATAGTTTTCACCATTTTCAATTATTACAACTTAAAAAAAACGTTGATATTAATTTCTTATCATACATTTAATTTATTGTATTTAATGTGTATGATCAAAGTAAAATAATTTTTACTACATTTTTTGTCCAATAAATGGTCACAATCACCTTTATTTACGCAGTAAACAGCATTATATTCTTACTAAAAAAATATTAAATAGGTCACTATTTAAATTAGTTGTGTCTAAACATTATTTTACTGCACCCTTTTTAAAAAAATAATACCTGTTATAAAAATTACGTTACAGTCATTTCTTTATACAAACCCTAAAAGAATTAGTCTTCTTTTAGAGTTTGTATCGCTGTTTAAATTATATATAAGTGTAGTCTATTACAAACATATTTCCAATTAAGAAGTTATCTTTTTTTTTAATTAAATCAATTTAAAATAATATAATTTTGATTGGAAATGTCAATGATCGATTTCTAAAAAATAAATTATATAACATTTTAAGTTCAAAAAATATTGAAATACTATCAATTTATACGTAGTGCAATTGAATTTAAAAATAAGTCACTTCAGAGTAACTATCTATATTACATACAAGAATTTATATGAAAATTGAAATTTCGCATTATCCGGTACTCGAAGCTTTTGATAGAACAAATCATTTGAATTAAATTTATGTTACAATTTTATAGAAATATAGGGTTATTTAGATAAAATACCATACGAAAGTGGTTTATTGCAACATTCATGTAAAAGATATCTTTTCTGTGTATATTCATTACTACGTTCTTTTTTTTAATCATCCTATATGTATATACGTTTTCAAGCAATTGAGAATCTAAGTTTAAATATGTATATATAAACTTGTCGTTGCATATTTTGTCTATTATTGTTCTACTTAGTACATAAGTAAAACAAAAATACCATTATGATTTCGATCTTCTAATTGTGAACATATTTAATATGTTGTAATGGGGAAAAATAACTAAGCTAAACATAGATTCAAAAGAAATATGTTTATATTTGAAAAAATATAATTATTGTCTTTTTTCGAACTTATATCACGTGGTTATTAATATAAGTAACCAAACATAGAAAACAATATATTTTGAATGTAACTATACGAGAATAATAATAAAACTAGGGCAGAAAGACCCTTTTGTAGTTATTGTTGCAAGAAATGCTATTATTATTAATATTAATAAAAAAAATACTAGGATTCAAAGCTGTTAAAGCAAAATGATAATAATAAGAGCATGCATCTAGTCTAAAATAATTAAACAAAAAAATATACTCCTTTTGACTGAATATATATGCAAGAACTAGGACTTTAAAATTGGATTAATTGCAATTTAACTGAAATAATAATTATTTAACGTCTTTCTGTTGAATAAGTTAAATAAATCTAAATACTATACAATTATATAAATTAAATTATTTATTTATTGGGAAGATTTCTATGTTATAGTTACAACATATAATTAATATATAGTAAAATATGGTCTTTGATTTTTTGCCTATAGCAATATAAAAATCAACAATCAACGATGGATTAATTCACATGTCTTTGTTAATATTTGCCTCGAAGTAAGTAATATTTGTTAATTTATAGATGATATGATAAGATCTGAGATCATAGTGTAAATTGTAATAAGATAGAGTTATTTATTCAGTAGCCAAAACATACGATCATTCGTTCAACCATTTTATTGGACTTATTTGCTTTGAATTCTCCGAGTCAAGAGCGCAGAGAGACGGTTTGTTTAGAAGTGCGATCCATTGTTTTACCGATTTATTTATAATCCGCAATGGCTAAAATTTACTCGCCATAGCTTTATTATTTCCCTGTCCGTTTATATAATTCCTCTTTCAGCATTTGTGGGAATCGCCGTGACCATCATCAGCTGCTGATAAATACGACCGTGAAGAACATCAAAAGAACACATCCCAAGTAAAACAATAATCAAAGTATTGTTTGCGGCTTTGAATTTGTTCGATCCACTTTGAATCTCTTTCTTATGACACCGTTGTTTACTTAAATTCCAAGATCATATCATCTGGTAATCTTACAAATAAAAAAGACGAGTAAAGGTTGTGTTACACAATTCACAAAATTGTATGATTGCGAGAATTAAATCCTAGAATAGAATTTAGTGTAGGTGAGTTTGTAATAGTTTACTTAATTAAATTTGTTATATTTATACAAGAAAATAGACCAATAATATTGCTTTTCTGAAAATATCGAAAATTACTTGAGTAACTAGAATTATAAGGATATTTTAAATTGAGCCAGAAGATTGCTTCGGCTAATTAAGTTGAAGTATGATTTATTCTAGGCCATTGGGAACGTCGGATGTGTAGACATTGACGATTCAAGAAACATACAATATGCAAATCTTGTCTTAATTATCGAAGATCTGTGCCAAATGGGAGCCCAATTAAATTCCATTACAACAGCCGACGTCTAATGCATTATATTTAGCTGTTCTACCTAAATAAAAAAAATATAGAGAAATGTCCATTTATTTTTATATATTCCAATTTGTATTCTAAATGCTTGAACTATTTTATAAATGTGCATCTATATATAGAATCTTATTGTTAAATGTTTGGAAATACAAATAAATGTTGTAAATGGTTGCATTTAATGCAATTTACATCAATCGAGGAGGCGCCTTTAAATGTTTTGGAATAATTGCACATCTCGAGAAATCGACTGCATTAGATGAAATGCAGCTTGGGCATTAGGCCAAAGTGAATTTCCCGATTATTCGCAGTGTTCGGAAGAACTTCAATATGATAGATACTCCAAAGCTTTTCACCGAGGAATGTTAATTATTTTCTGCACGATTTCCCTTATAGTAAAAGTTCGTATACACGTTTGTATGACTAACTCTGATATATCTATAACTTGAAACTAATACAGCAATTTTATATCTATATATATATTTTACTTAAATAACTATGGTTATACATAAAATCGATCTAAAAATTGCATATATATATATCAAGGCAAACGTAAATTAAAATCTATTTATTTTTGCAAGGTTTATACGTTGATTTTATGGCATTCGATCTCTTAGATTAAGTGCTTTTTGCTATTATAACAGTGTAAATTCCTATTTCATTGCGAATAATAAACTTGCGAAAATTATGTTTCATAGATACGAATTTAGATGATGAAATATTGGGAAATCCGTTTGCCTTAACAAAAAAATAATATAAATATTAGTTTTTTTAGGATAATTTATTTATAAAATTAAAAAGGATTTGAGATTAAAATTAGTTTTCTTCGAAGCGTTGCTTTAGACAATTTTATAAATATTTTATACATACTAAACAGAGAATAGAACAGGATATATTAGAAGAATTATGAGCTGTTTCTATGTAATCTAAATGTACGCTATAATGTATCAAATTATGTGGAACAAAGGACGTGTAATCAGTTTTCTAAAAATGAAATTGATATCTGAATGAAGTATTTCATTTAAACGTATTTATTGATCAACAAATTGACAGCCATTATCTTTTTGGCCCTGATTGAAATATTTGTTAATTTAATAAAATATTTAATTTACAAATATTTTAATAAAAATACGTTAGAAACAACTCAAGTATTTCAATCATTCTTGTTTATTTCATAATTCGATCCATATACAGTAATACCTCAAATATTTTGTCTTCAAATAGTGCGAATTTTCTGTAGTATGGAAATATTCAAACAAACTAAATTTTAAATGAACTTAAATCAAGAAAAAATAATATATAATACACATAGGGCAGTAGACGTTAATAGCCAACTTTATTTATTGTTTTATTTTTTTCTTCATTTTTATTGATTTTTTTTTAATCATTCTTGGAATAATAATAGTTATTATGATTATTAGTACACATAATTAATGTTAATTTAAAATGCCCATTTAGCTACAAATAATATGTTTACTTTTAATCCTTAATTAGTACGGTTTCAAAAACCCGCACTATGCTACGGATGTATTATTTGAATATAGCAAACTTTGAGTGAAAAATCAATGATTTGTATGAGAATGTTTGCAATAGATTATTTTTATTTTCAATTTTAAAATGTTACATTCATGAATTTCAACAAATGGAATCAATAAAATTATACCACGTGCGCCAAAGAATGTTTAAAATTAAATTTTTAATAGCAAGTTTTATTTATAAAATAAAAGTAAATTCAGTATTCGAACGAGTAACGATATTTTTCAATTTATAATTACCTGTATTAATAGAATTATCGGAGTCCATTGATAATAAATATGGTAGTGCATGTTTTTTTCATTGCCAAGACTATTTTCAATTCCTGGATAAATAACATCTTTCCCGACTTTTTTTTGGAATGCTCCGATAACACTATACGTGGAACGGGTCCAACAGTAGGTGTCTGCAAGTACGTTTATTTACATTCTCAAAATAATTACCAAATAGAACACGCATTTTATTACCCAGAAAGTCGCCTTTCGTTTGCGAATTCATGCACTTTATCACATCCGACCACAAATACTTGGTTAAAATTAACATGAAGCAAATTAAAATTAAGGTCGATGTGCCGGAAGTGCTCAGCGAAAAGCATTTGCTTCCGGTACGATATTTGGAAATTTTGAATAACGATCCAAAACCGCGCACGTTAAACGGAAGATTCATTGTATTATTGTTTTTTATGCTCGAATGATTGTAGAATACACTACTTTAAGATGCGAACTTTCACTGAATATGTATGTAAATTTGATATTTCCGATAACGATCCTCTTATTTGCACAGCAACGGTTGGACAAGGGGAGATTATTCTCCCGCAAGATGTGGATGTGTCATCGCGCAATCTTATTATGTGAAACGATTTATTTCTTTCAGGAAAACTCCGGCATTTGGAGAGATTTCGTGGTTGCAGATCATTCAAGCTTTGGCGCTTTGGAACTGAGAGGAATATGTGAACATGTGCATTACGTATTTAGCTGGAAAATGTTATTTATTGTTCATTTAAAAACCAATTTGAATCGTTATTTTAGGAGCATTAACTAATTTCTAATTTTGAAAAAGGTTTAAGTTTATGATTTTTATTTGATTATTCCATCCAACTTTGACGAAAAAGCAGTTTCTAGATAAATGATTCTATTATAACACACATTTCGAATACCGGAAATACTTTATAACATTTTCTAAGATTTTTCTTATACAATTTTTTTTATAAAAACAAATTAAAGAATCTTGATATCTGTGCTAATTAACAATAAATGAAGTTTATATTAAAAAAAATCATTTATATTTGAATCAACATCTCTTAAATTGAAACCAATATTTTTTTGTAAACATTTGTTGTGTAAATAATCTTAAAATAATGTATGATGACATGTGTGTTGTTATATATTAATGATAAAAATTATAATTAAGAGTCTTTTCGGCAGTAGATAATCACAATATCATAAATTTGTTACTCTAATTAAGTCGAAATAAATGTTTAAATAATTCGCGCCGTTATTTATTGTTATGAAACGGTTGGACGTGATATATGGAATTCTTATGCAGCCGTTATATTTATAGGATTGGATAACGAACCTACTTTGCCGAATAAAATATAAATTCACCTAAATATAAAACTTGGAGAACGCGATGCAAACGGCTACGTTCACTTTCAACTAAATTGAAAGCTTCCCCGATACAGAAACGTCGCTTAAAAAATCAATTCTATAGACAACCAAAACGAAATCTGTTATGTATTTATCCGCCGCATATTTCATTAAAGTAATACACTATAGTATACACGGAATTACATAAGCAAAAGTCTAGGACGTTGAATTTAGCATATTTAAAGTTAGACGTTTCTTTATTCTATGTGTGTATGGATTACTGAATATATCTTTTCCTGATTCACGACATTCATTTTCGTTTATAAGAAAACCATATCAAAAAAGTTTGATGAATGCATTTATGTATACAGAAAATATACATTTCAAATATTGTTGACAGCAGTATTTTTCCCTAACTAAAAAAACAATTTAAGTTTACTGTTTTTTTCTCAATATATCGGAAATAGAATTTGTTTATATACAATAATATTTACAAAAACACTATATATAATTATATTGCAAAGTGTACAATGTAATTAATTTTTTGTTAATAAAATATATATATTATCAAGTATAAACTATATTTTCTAATATAATAATCATCAATTTCCAATGAATAATAATAATAACATTTATTTCAACAACTACAAAAAAACACAAAAAAATAAACTCAATATAACGAATATAATGAAAATATAAAGAAAAAAAAATGCTATTGCTGCAAAGCGTTTTCTGCCCTTTCGGCATTCGATATATAAAACTTATTTTTATTTATTAAAAAAATAATATAAGTTTTGTATACATATATACAATGTTCAAACACAAATATGAATAATACTAGAATAGTTTATATAATTTTGTTTTACCCAATATAATAAAGTATTATTTTTAAGTAAAATATAATATTTAATGCATATACATTTTGAAATAATGATGTTAATCGTAATTAAAAGTTAAAATTTTCAAAATGCGATTTCATTTGACTGTTACATTGATTAATCTATAATTTAATTTAACCTCAATTTTTTGTTTGTAAATTCATTATTTGAATATTGTGTCTATAATAAGTGTTCAAAAGGAATTTGAAATAATTAAAATAGGACGTATATATTGTAGTCTATTTACCCATTGTAACTCCCAATTATTTTTCTTTTTTTTTATAAATATGTTTAATTTGTTCTTTAAATCAATATAATTATTAAATTGAAAATATTTGATAATCAAAATTATAAAAAAAACTTCCACAATTAATATTTTCATGTAATAGTAAAAAACATTTAATTATAGTTGGCAAATGTCATAATAACCGCGTTTAATCTGGATTTAATTAACAATTTAAAATAAGAAAAAGTATGATTTGAAAAAGTCGGAGACATTGGCTATACCAATTCTATCAATTATAGACAATTTATTTTCCAAATAATTTATAAATTCTTGTGGAAAATGTAATTATTATTTGTATTTATGGGTATATATATATACATTTATATACAAATATATTTGATATATATAACGTATATGTATATATATATATACTATTTGCTATTTTGTAGAAAGTTTACGCGTGAGATAAATAATAAATGAATATGCAATAGAACACTTTAAACAAACACGGTAACTTCCGAAAATTACTAGGCGTGGATTAAGACTAAGTGAAGGGATTTTGTAATTTGCCCAGACTAACTGATTTTGCCGGATACAATATCGATGGAAACATCTATATTATGTTCCCCATCGATGCCACTCCAACTACCCCGAGATAATTTTCCTCATCAGCATCTTGTATAGTGGCTCTCTACATTATATAAGTAAAATAATTTTACTATTATTCAATCTAAACGGATAATGTTACGACGTTGTTCATAACTTCAATACGTATAGAAAAAACATGTACAGTTTTTATAGATATTAAGTTTTTTTAAATTATTTCTTTATGTATTGATTTTGTTATTATTTAATATAGTTATTTTATGAAATACTGTACAATTGTTTAAAATGTATAAATTATGAGTAATAGAGAAAAAAAAAGTATATTATTAGAAGCATATATCTGTCATCATAATAAATATTAGTGAAATTTGAAAAATGCGTTTGGAGAATGAAAATGGTAGATTTCCGAGTAATAAATCTGAAAAAGTGATTTGTTTATTTTCGCTATCTAAAGAACGAAGGGAAGTAACTTATGATTCACTTAGGATAAATCTGATTGGCGCAGTTCAAAATTACGATTAGAATATCGGTAGTAAAGGAGTTTGAATTAATAAATCAAATGTTTCGTACAAGTAGCGTTTATGTAGTTTATCTTTAGGAATGAACGTGCTATATTTCAGAGGCTTTGCTATTATTAAATGAATGTGTGCAAGGCCCGCTGGTGTATGTATACTTAGGCGCGTTGCGAATTTGTACAACTTACTTGGAAGAACAAGCAAAAGCACACCCATTGATAATACTTGTAGAGTTTCTTGTCCTTCTCGTCCTTGGAGGTTTCGACTCCGGGGTAAGGCACTTCGACTCCGACCTTTTTGTTAAAGGCACCTTTGACCGTGTACGTCGAGTGAATCCAGCAATAGGTGTTGAGCACATCTTCGGGGATGTCTTTGGTGTGAACGCAATCGATTGGATTGCCGACGTACTGCCTTGTAGTCACAATCAAACTGAAGGCGAACAGGATCAGCACAGTGATTGAATAGTGGAGCCGGAAAACTGGCGAGTCGATGTGGATGCTGCTGACCTTAATAAGAGTTTTCAGGCCCCGGAAAATGTCCAACATCGTTCCCCCCTCAATCCTGAAGGATTTGGGACGGCGACAGGCACACTTTGATCACCACCAACATGGATTTCATCAGATCAAAAAGGATTGGATTGTTAATTCATTATGACGGTTCCGGTTACCAGACCAGATTTTCGATTTCCGAAACTCTCTTACTATTAATTAGCGGGCGGATGGTTTTGTTGTGAGTGTTGTTTAGATAAAGGAATGTTTTGCAATTCGTTCTAAATTTTACGAGCGAGGTCTTTGAAATGCATGTTTTCTTTCAAACTCTCCCGGTTTCGGGCATAAACAAATCGTACGCACTGGCTTTTACAAAAGTTCTCTTATTATTTTTCCAGGTATTTGCACCGTTTTGCATTCAAGTTTGCTTATATTTATTTCTTTTTGTTTAATTGAACGTCACATGTTGGATTTCCGGTTCCATCACTAATTAATTGTAAATTCCGGAAGTGCACGCACATGAAAACGCGCCGCGTTCTGTCGACTCTTATGGGCGAAGTCGAAGACGTTTTAAAGGGACGGAATCATCCTCCACGTGCAGCAGCACCACTCGCAACACCATTTCAACACGAGTTGTTCCCAAGCTTCTGTCTTACTCCGTGCGTGTGTATTAGTGTATATATATATGTCTGTGTATGTGTCTATGCGTGGATGTATGTTGCCTTCTATGTGTTAGAATGAGAGACCATGTATATATGTGGGTGTATGTGTGAGTGGATATGTACGGTCGACTGTGTGTGTATGTGTGTGTTGATGCTGTGGACGCCTTGCGAGCGTCAAGACGCTTATTTTAATACTGACTTTCTTAACAGAGGGGCTCGCCATGTGCCGGCCAGAAACGGGCGAATGTAAGCCTTACAGTTAAAAATAAGAAAACTGGACTAAATACACTTTGGCAGTTTGGTTAAAACACTGCCGTTCTTCACGTGCTTCGGCAGGCTCTATCAATATCATTATTACAATCTTCCGTCTCATGTTTTTCAACTTTAATAATCCCAAGTTTTATATTTAAAATAGCACTGACGTAGATCGCTTTCGGGCTTACATAAATATTTTACACGCTTATCTGCAAATGATGTACATCAAATGCAGCATATATATTTCCATTTCGATATCATGCTGTTACATGATTATCCTTACGTGACATTAATCGGGCCGTGTACGTGTATTTAAATGTGAAGCAAATTACGTTTTCATATAAGAATATCGATTCTGTTTTTGGCTACGGTTTATACTCATCAAATGATTAAAAAAAAACACAATTCTTTACATTGATTTTTTTAATATTATTTTATATTCACTATTCAAATTAATATACTATTAATTGATTGGAGATGTAGAAGGGTCTATTAATGTTTCACAAATATCATCTTACGTCTTAAAGTTTTTTTTTTTGCTTTTCGATAAAATTCGATAAAAATAAATCATCTAATATTCCCAATTTCATATTTAAAATCATTTTGATGTTAATTATTTTTAATGTTTATTAATATTTTAAATAAATTGTATTTAAGAAGGTATTACATATTTATTATCCAACAAAATATGTATAATCATTGAAGAAACTAGCTACCAAAAACACATTCTATACATAAGATAATTTACTCTACTTTTCTATTTTTCTTTTCCATTATTTAACTTCCATTTATTAAATACTACATTAGTGGCCATCAATTTTTTATTTTTTCAAGCACATTTTACTTTATTTTTAATGTTTAAGTATTTATAACGGGAATCTGATATACATTTTGGAAAATAAACCTTATGAATTAATGAATAATTAAAGATAATTATTTGATATTTTAATTTATCACTTCATTGGAATTATTCCTTGAGTATATATAATTGTAAAATATTTTCGTTAGTTTTGTGTAGCATATTTTTTGTTTTCACTTATAATTAATATAAATACGTATTTTTTCGCAAAATATGTTAATAACGATAATGCTTGGGTCTGTTGTAGCACATTTTTCATCAACCAGGTGGAAAGGTATTCTATAAATGTTTTTTCTGTTTGTTTTTGGATGTTCGCAGCTCGTAATCTGTCCTACATACTACCACTACCACGTTTTCATCAATTGCACGTGGCATTCTTTTAAATGGAAAAGACTCACACGTGCTAAGTAATTAAAATTTATTATACTCAAAGATTCAGATTAAAAGACATGCACAGAAAATGTATTTGAATTTGTAAAAATGATTATTTCATGTATATATTATAAAATATATTAAATTATTCTAAACATTGATATATATTTGTGCGAAGCAGAGTTCACTTAGGTCAATAGGACGTTTCTCTTAAATTAGTATATTTTTCTGGTAGTTGTAGTTGCAATATTATTATTATTATTTATAATGTGTAATTATCAATTACACAATTATAGAAATTATTAATGATAAAAGTATGAATTAAAAACTAAATACATTGTCTTTCCTCCATAAACCAAATAATATTACTAGATCTGTATCTGAAAACTGTTTAATCTTAAATAAAAAAGAAAATAGTTATAAAATTAATTTTAATTGTAATTTCTAAATATAAATAATAATAATGCATTGTAAAAAATATTCCAGTTCAAGACTTAGTACATTGCGGTTGTTTAACATGTTCTACGTGTGTTTTATCGTCGGTGTTGGGTACTGTTTTGTGTCGATATACGTTTAAGTCATGAAGTCGGAGGTGGATAACTCTGGAAATTCTATCAGTTATTCCGAAATCGCTAAAGGCACGTGCTTCCATAAAAAACTGCGAGGAAGACCAAAAAATAACCACGGTAAAAAACAAAAAAGAACAAGCTGTGCTATCGTGCACTCGGAAACGGAGACATTTAAGAAAGCTGGAAACATGGAAATCGAACAACCCCAAGACCATTATCTGCGCTAACTTGAAGGATCTACATAGCTGTAGACTCTTTACTGATCTCGCTGAAAGTGATAAAATAATATCGCTTTTTTGCGTGTTGAATAGGGTGGACATCAACAATACAGACATTAGACAACAATTGAAAAACATGAGTTTCACACACAGGTTTTGCAAACGAATCGCATCAAGCGTGACAGAAACACTAGTTTCAAAATTTGATCATCACTAGATGTGCGGTCTCCTTCCACGGACTCTTCCACGTAAGTTTCTTCTATAGAAACAAACTCTTCCCAGTTGTGGAAAGGACCCCACAAGCTCCGATTCCTATGCCTTATGCGAAATGCCAGGAGTCTAAACATCAGATGGACGCCTGCCTTAACAATGTGAGGTGCAAGGTGCAATACCAGGTTCAACATTCGACCGTTATATATTAGTAACTCCTAAGGCCACGCGGTGTGGTCTTTTAAGTGTCCGAAAAGGCCTACGAAAATTGTTAAAAAAACAGCTAGCTACCAGAAGCTAAATCATGAATCCATGACTACATATCAACGAATTACATCACGCAGATGAATTCTCCAGATAGTACAGTTAGGGCTGCTATTTTGTGGCGTTGGAAGAAGTGCTACACTAACAGCTTGCGAATCGACACGCATGTTTGCTTCAGTGTCGCATGTTTGCAATCGTGTTTACATTTAAATGTTCGATATGGCAGGAATCACCAACCAGCATTATTATTGGTACCGCAATAATATTTGTAGTTAGTGGGTAGCTGGTTGTATAGCATCCAAATTTCAGATTTTTTATTTTTTTTGTATATCATTTATTTTATTCACAATCTATCACAAATAGGGCATTAAGCAAATTTGTCGGCGGTACAATTGTCATGTAGATGGGGAACTCAACAGTATCCATCTATAAAAATTAACTTATAATAATTTTATATAATATAATACTATTAATTAAATCTATGTGGTAAGTCTAGAATGTTGCACTTTTTAAGTCTGTATGTTTGTATTTGCTTTACTAGAAGATTTTCAGCTAGTTTGTTTGGGTGTGATTGGAGTCTTCATTGATACCTTTCACTATTGTTTGTAATTTCACTTTTCACTGTTTTGATTTGTAGATCACTATATGAAACACTGTTGGGTGAATTTCTTTTAATAATTTAATTTTATATTTCTAATTATGACATTTTTTGGAATTTACTTTTTTTTTCTTTTTTTTCTCTTTCCAATTAATTGACTTTTATAGAATGCTCTTATTTTTTGTAAGTTTTTTATGTTAGAATTTTTGCACTCTCTGGGTAGAAAGACCTCTGTCATTAGCCCGATAGTTAGCTCAATCTGGACCAACAAAGATGTTGAAATTTTAAAAAAATACATTCTAATTAATATAATAATTGTAATTAAAGTTGTATGTATATCAATAACTATAAAATGTAAACTGATAGAAAAAAGTGAAAATAAATAAAGTATAGGAAATAAAACAAATAATCGTTTTTCCTAGAGTATATTTTTTGCAACGCAATGCGCGTTAAATTTAGATACTAAATGAACTTAAAATATTTGCAAAGCTTATTGTTTCTGCTAAATCCTTCAAAATATTTACAGCGTATATTTACAGATGTTTCAATGTTAATTATCTTGCCTGCTTTCAATCTATAATATAAATAATTTAAATATTGTAGAGAAATGCAATATACATAAAATTGTTTACTTTAATTATATTATTATTTTGAGTGTATAATATTTTAATATGTCATTGTTAAATTATTGAAAAATGCTATAAAATGCTTCACATGTGTTATGTGAATTGTAGAATTAAACTATATTTTTATGTGTTATTTGCAGGTGCAGACGAAAATCTATATAGACTTTTTTAATTTCGTCTGCAAAGTTTTAATTCCCTGTCGAGTATAAAAACCTCATAAGAATTCATGCATTGATTTTGGGTAATTATCATTAACTCAATCGTCGTATAAAAAACCGGTCTAAAATATATGACAATACACATAGTAATTTATAATAATAATATTTATTTCAACAGTTATGAACAGAAAAACAAAGGTTATTTAACCAGGAACAACAAATAAACAAATTTTAAAAACAACTGATATAACTATTACAAAGAATTATTGATCGTAGTCTTTCCGCCCATATAAATATTTTTAACAAATATAATAAATAGAATTGACGTTACTCTTAATATTAAAGCTGGTGTTAGTTTCGGCCCTGGATTTTTTTGGATGTCCAGTTTTTTTGTGTACTGTATATTACTTAGCTACCTCAGATACCTTCAAACAAAATGTTGTTCGATTTGATACTCATGTGACGAAACTAGGGAGTTGTGGCAATTGCCACCACTGGGCATAGACGATATAAATTTAGAGACAATAATATTTCGCAGGTCATCTTTATATATTACACAGCCATTGTAAATTCGTATGAAAAAGTTTGATGCAGTTTCTATCTTTGTTGATGAAGAGTAATACTTGACACTTGACGAGGATACGATCTCTACAAGTCTCTAACTTGTAGTATTGTTCAAGTCCATCTATATTATCTAATCACAGGATTGGGGATCTAGACTTTTCTTCTTTGAATTATTGTGGGAAGAGGGCTACAAGTCGAAGGTCAGTTGTCATCATCTGAATTGTCATCTGACGGGTTATCAATGTCTTCTTCGATATTTTGGTAATAATTTGTACTAATTAACTTTGCACGTTCAGAAACAACAGAAAAAAGGGAACCATAGATGGTTAATGTGTAAAAACGGGAGGGAAATACGCTCTGATGTCTGTAAAATGAATCTTCGAATATGATGGTGGCAATTTCTACCGCATGGGCCTAAAGGGATAAATTGTTAGTTAACTAACGATTTGTATAGCGAAAATCGTCTTTGAATGTATTACATTTATTGAGTGATCACCCTACTGTACATGTTTTTTTTTATAACAAATATATTGTATTATATTTATTACAATATCTTTATCAGGTTTCCCAAAATGGATCACCGTCTAAAATTTAGAATCTAAATGATAAGTACCTGTTTGTACCCACGTACCTTTTAATTTAATTTCTTCTTTTGAAATACAAAATAATGTCTGTTCATATAACTTTAAAATTTGAATATTTCACTCATTTTGATTTTTATTCATAGTCATTTAAGTTATTTCTTTAATTTGACTGATAGAACTACTTTTCAAAAGTTTGTTAAATAGTAGAACAAATTTTATCTTACCCAAATTAATTTGTATACATACTAAAGTTTAATAACATTTTACTATATTCTGTAGGACACTCTAAAGATGATCAATCTTAGAGTATGTTATTAGTTTCATTATATAAGAGTATAGCATACCTCTCAGAGTCTGAATATAGTAGTATACTACAATAGAAGCAGAAATAGGCACTTCTTTACAGTTGCCCCATAATCAGAATATTGCATTAATATACCACACCAGTGTGATCTATCATCGGTTGGGAAGTACTGGTAGAAGTGTAAAAAAAACGATCAATGTATATAATATTTTTATGAACTATTTTTTGTCCAATTCCAATACAATTTTATTTTAAATTTTTAAACCTAGTGATTTCATGCTCCAAGCTGCACTTGTACGAAAATATTAATTTGTAGTCACACCACTTATATAAAAAGTAACAACATATATTGCAGTATACATATATTGTAGTAAAAAGGACAGTTTAAAATGATTGTTATAAAATAATGGTTATCAAGGTACAAATGTATAAATAAATCTAATTTCAAAAAAGACAATTTTGCTGGTGGTTTACACTCACAGCCGTTTATGATAAATATAGCTTAGAGGAAGATTAATAGCACGATTACAACGTACACATCGTTTGCGGTCATTTCCGCAATATGACATGTGGAATTTAATGCATTCCACTTTTTTATGAAATAACTTTACTTTTGTAAAGTACCTTATTGCATTGTACATTAACGCAACTAATGCTAATCTCAATATATTTGTCAAAAAAGGTATGTCTGCTTCGAGAAGGCTATTAATATTAAGCTTAATTGATTATTTCGCAGATTCCTTCCGAAACCGGCGGAGGGGCAATTTCACATATAATTTATTATGTAATCACGCCACGTAATAATAGCGCGCGTTTAATTTAGGATCGCCAAAAAATATCTAAACCGATAAAAATATATATACGAAATATATATTTAGTTACCGTTTTTCGGTTTTAGCTTTCGCCTTTCGCTTTACCATCACTCATAGTTAAACTGTCTGGACTCAATAGAAACGGAATGAAGTGTATCACATAGTTGCCACAAATAAAGTTAAACAAATATTTTCGTTTCTTGATTAGTAACAATACAACTATTAGTTTATTATATTTAAGCTCGAAGTTTTTTTTTATTTAATTTATAAATTATACTTATAAAAGTGAATGTTTGTGTTTATAATGCGTGGGCGGTGTATCGCATCATGATCTTTACTCATCTGTGCTCCTTTTTTTTCACTTGGTCTTGAGTCATGTTAAACATTATTACGTCTATTTTAAGATTAGGAGGATAAAGGATTTCTGGTAAGGAACCGTCCCGTCTTCTATACACATTTCATAAAGATATTAGCGCAAACATTATAGGAATATGTGTGCAACCCGCCAAAAATAAGCGTCGGCCTCCTAGGCGGCCGCTAGCGAAACACACCGAGGCTATTTTCATACACAACACCGATCGATTTCTTTTACATGATGAAATATGTTACTAATGATTTTATTGGACATAAATATTCTATTTACATCAATTTTCGTATGAAGTGAATCCGGCACGGTCACAAATTGAAATAACTGCTTGTCCAACTAAAATTTATATGTTACTTTACAAGTGTATACTCAGTAAATGTATACATTTTCTAATAAAACTAATTTTTTTACTGAATTATATAAAATTATAAATGAATCAAAAGAAAATTTTCCCAGAAAATGCATACAAAATGTAAAAATTTAATGTATTAAAATTATACACAAAATAAAGCGGAATTATCTTAATTAATAGTTTTACTGATATATGAACACTTTTTTACATTTATTCCAGCAATTTGTTTCTACTCAATAAAAATAATAATAAACTAAAGATTTGAGAAAAATATTTTCATAACTTAGTTTCATATATAAAGAGATAATTTAAAATTAAAATAAGTAGAGAAAGAAACTAAAAAGAATATAAAAGATCTAAATAAATCCAAGCCGAAATAGGTGTGACGTTTGTAAGTACGGAATTTATTACAGAGAAGATCCACGTACGCTTTTGGAGTGTGTCATTAAAAACCAAATGATGCGTAAGGCAACATTCTTAAATACATTCAATATTTAAATATTGTATATGTTAAGACATTAATTTCAATAAATAAAATTGAAGCAAAAGAGTTTTCTACTCCTAATAGTAGAAGAAATAAACATTCTATTATTTATTATAGAATAAATTAATATTTTACGAAATGACATTGCATTATAAAACATGTATTTTGAAACATTGAAAGTACCATAGTTCACCAATAATATGAATCTTACTAATAAATTGAATTTTATGAAAGTAGTAGGTATAGTTAAGTGTAAATCATTTTATCTTTCTCTAATTCTTGTTGTTACATATATATTTTTTATCTGTTTGTAACTGTTACAATAAATATTATTATTAATAATAATAACATGTATTGCATCAACAACTATAAGAAAAATATAAATTTAATATAATAGAAGTACAAAGAAAAGAAAAATAAAATTGATTCAAAGATCTATAGACTCTAGGTCTTTCTATCCAATTATTAATTTACTAAATATTTAATAAGCATATTTAGTCTACATTTATTAAATATAGTACTTCAAACTTCAAATATTTGTAAAGGTCTATACTCTCTACATTTGATTTCTGTAGTTTTTTAGTTCATACAAATATTTATGATACTTATAAATATGATTTGTGACTAACCTACCTATAAATAACTATTGAACAATTTTTAATGTACTGTACTTTTTGAGCATCGATAGTTTTGTATTTATCAATATATATCAGATATATCAACATAGATGAATTAAATTCATATATGATTATATAAAAAAATCAAATCCGTATATATTTATAATTAATATGTTTCTATATTTACCTGAAAAAATAGCATGAAAGCTACCCATTGGTAGTATTTCACTTGCTTGATGGAATTCCTATTTCCCGCCGCTTGTGAATTGTCAACTCCAGGATACGCGACCTGCGATCCTTGTTTCTTTACGAATGCATCAATCACTGTATATGTTGAATGAATCCAACAATAAGTATTTAAAACATCTTCTGGTATATCCCTATAATAAAAGAGAAAAATAAATATTAATCATATTTGTATTTTTACTATAAGAGTAAATAATTACGATGAATTATTATGATCTTTTTTAAATAAGTTACATTATAAATCTTCTAGATAATAATTGTATTTAGTTTTTTCACATTAAGCAATTACATTTATGAAAAATTTATTTATGATAAAATATATAATTATAATGTTATATTTATAAATATAAAATTAAGAGATTATTTAATTATTTCACAAATGTTGTTATTTAGCTTGAAATATTTTCTCTTTGATTTTCTAAATGTCATCTACTCAACTTATATACATATATAAATAGAAATAGAAGAAAATGGATTAGATAAATATTTCAATTGGCTGTAGATTCTAAAGTAGGAAAACTTCAAAAGTCTTAGTTTCGAGTACATCATCAATCTATAATGATTGAATGAATATATCTACCCTAATTAAATTGTTATCAAGTACAGGAAATACTGTTTAGTATCATTTCCATAATTTCTACAATATATAAAATAATAAATAATCTTCTGTTATTATATTATATAATAGATTTAATTGAAGAAAAAAATATATTTTCGAGGTTTCCAGCTATTAGGAAAATATAATATGTTTTGTTTATTAGTATCACATTTATATTATATTATTACAGTGGTACCTCGATTTACGAGTGTTTTGAGATACGAGCCGTCGAGCGAGTGATATTTTGCTTTGAGATGAGAGCAAGATTTGAGAGACGAGAAATCGCACACTACACCGCTGTACACGACACCAACAGTTTATCCCACTTCAGACTAGACCTCAGTCTAATTGCTTTGAGATATGAGCAATTTGACATACGAGCAAGGTTACGGAGCGAATTAAACTCGTATGTTGAGGTACCACTGCATTTAGAAAAAAAAATAAAGCAAGAAACTTTTCATAATTTCTGTTTTCAAATATTATGCAAAGTGTATAGTACAAAGTAATTAGAAATATTTATCTAAAGTCTAAAATAATAACTAAATTGTTTCAATTTAATTTTTTGGGCAAAAATGGGTATTGAGTTATATATTTATTATAAATCAATAAATTAAAGATCTAATTTTATTAATTTGATATTTACAAAATTCAATTTATTTTATTAAATAATTAATATAGAATATATCCTTCTAAAAGTAATCTAATTAATAATCATTGTCCCGGCACCTCCACCTTATTAGTATATATTACATATTATATAGAAAGTTCTGGATAAATAGGGAATCTAAGACTCTTAAACAAAGAATTTCAAATTTTAGAATTAAATAATTCTAGTGCTATCAGAGAACCGATACTTGAACTACCCACTCGACGTCATCATTTTTTAACGTTTCTTTTCTTTTTCAAATACTCTACACTTCAAAATCTCGATCTGTATTACTCACGAATTTATAAATATTCAAATTTTCAATATTTTTTATTTTTAAAATTTTGTCCAAAATATTTTGCACGACAGAAATTTGAATTTCTATCAATGTATGTACAATAATTGTTAATGATATTTATTGTTATAATAACACAAAGTACAAAAGAAAATCTAACATTAAATATTTGGAAACTAATTCATAACTGTCTGTGGTATAGTCATTGTATGTAGTAATTATCTTTACTAAAAACATACATTTCTTGATTTAGTTAATGGAAGGTGTGGTTTTTATATTGCACAGTATCCATATCTATTTTAAGTCCGACAAGGAAAAAGCCTTGTAAAATATCACATACTGCAAGCTGAATGAAATGTTTATTCAAGCGAAATTACATCCTCTAATATTTCGCACAAAAACAATTCCCAGTATCTGGAAACAATGATTTTTGATGTCTTTGCCAATTATTGTTATACCTTTTCTCAGAATGAAAAACAAACTATGTTTGGGAAAATATTCAATCCTCAAATATTATAATTACATAAACAAACTGCACAATTGGTTTGTCTTTATGCAATTTACTTTATTAGTTAATAAACCGTTAAAAAAAAGAACAATTTTTCTAAAGATGTTTATGTTCCGCGGCAACAAATTCATTTTATAATAACGAACTACATTTATCACATAAAAACATCGTTTAACGAACAATTCGAGTAACGAAAATTGATTTGAACATATTATTTTAGTACCTATTAAAAATTGAATTGTTTACCGAACAGACTAAGTGGCAGCTTTTTGCAAAGGCATAGAAAACCCGCTCATGAGGCCTTACATTTTTAGATGGGCAACAATCTTCAAGAAGCAATACTATGGGTGGTATTGAAAAAATATTCCATATTTTTTTAATGGTGCTTTGGGCCCACAATAAGTGTTTTAATTAGAATTTAAGAATACAAATTTTGTTATTTATATGCCAACCAAATATATCTAGGGTCCCAAAATTCTGTCTGGGGATCTCAATTTCAAAATCCGTTTATGTTCATATGTATTCCAAGCCCCCGTACTCCTAGGCCGCATTGCAGGTCTTTGCTATGCAGTAGCTGCGTCACTGGTTAAAATTCGATACTATAACATATTATAGTAAAACAAGCAGATTTAAATAAATCTACTATACAATTTAAATGTAAATCATACGATATTTAAAAGTTTGTAAACCCACGAATACATTTGCGTTTCCAGTTGTGATCCAAACTTACTACAATCATGCCTTTTCCACCGGAATACAAACTTAAATTAGAGAAAGCAACTTCTAAATGTATTTACTCGGAATCTCGTAAGCACAAAAATACAAGTTATTTTCATCTAAATAATCTTGGCAATTAAATGAATAACTTTTAAATGAATCATTAGATGGAAAAATAAAGCATTGTTATTGACAGACATCAATTGTAATAACATTTACGTAACACCCATTAACATCTGCATTTTTATTGCATATAAAAGAGAACATTTCTATAAAGAATTTGGGTGCTGTCATGTTATTGGAAAAGCTGAATGTTAAACATAGATATTTATTGCTTTGTTACTATTAAAAGACTCCAAAGTAAGTTAAACCACAGTTTCATTGCGTAATTATGTAATTTTCTGTGGTATTCACATTTAATTTATAGAAAATTATACTCACACAAATAAATAAAAATGAGTGTATGGATAAATATTTAAATTGTAAATTCTAGGTTAACTAATATTGTGACTCTAAGCTCCACCTATATTAGAGCAGCCGGACTAATTGCTAATTCGGGAACCAATTTGAATATACAATGAAATTATTACAGAATTATACTGAAGAAAATACTAAAGAGATATGTAAAATACTAAAATACATTAACAGAAATACTGCGGTCAATAGCCCTTTATATTAAGATTGATTATTTTTAAAATAACATTAGATATGAGGCACAGATATGAAAATACAGAAAACCTTTTATAAATCAGACGATGCATATGTAAGTAAAAGCGTTGGTCTTAATTAATGTTTACATTTATTTCTCCCCTTTTCTGCGTCTGAAATTTCATCCGCACGGGCTTAATAATATTCTAATGGTTGCGTGTAATTAACGACGAATTCAATTCCGTATTCGATTTCAAGTTTAAAGCTTTAATTATTATTTACCTTGTTGATTAGTAACACACATGTGGGTTATATGCATTCAAATTGGATCTAAATCCGTCCCATTCGTGTTCTTTGAACTTATTTCTATCTTCTGTTTCCCTTCAACGAATAAAACACGCTGAATTAACGAGCTCGTTTTAAAAATAAATATAGTGCGTTTATTGCACTTTGTTCCTTCTAACAATAATGTTAATTAAAGATTTGTTATTTATTTTCATTTTCTTTCAAATAGTTATTTCTGTAAAAAAAGATCAATATTAAAGATACAATATTAAATAATTGATCTATATTTAGAAGGAAAGACCTCCTCTTGAATTAAGAAAAAAATAACTTATTTCAAATTAGAGAAATATTCAATAATTAATTGATTAATTGTTTTTATGTTATTATTGTATTTTTTAGTACATGGAGTGATAGTTATTATATTGTTTCAAATTACAATAAGAAATTGTTTATAGAAAAACTATTTTTTAAATTTCATAATTATATTCTCATATTAATCTATCAATGTCAAAGAACGAAAAGACTGCTTTTGTAAATAAGAGAATAGCATATATTCATGAAATGATTTTTTTATTATTATCTATCTATAAAAATAAGTTTGATGGTATATTTTTAGATTTTTTAGGTTGATCTGATAATAGAATACTCGTGAAATTTGCATAAGCGTTTCTAAAGAACAGCAATTCTTGACACGGGTTAGATCAAACCTTCAAAGATAAAACAATCGATCACTTACTTATATTATATATACAAATGTATACATTTCAATGTGCGAATATTTCATAAAGTAAATTAGTATAGTGAATACTCCTTTGTAACAGATGATCTTTTATTTATTTTTTATTATTAAAAAATAAGAAATATTGTGTTTGCTTTGATATACGACAACATTGAATTACGAGCAGGTTTCAGGAATGACTTATGATCGCAAACCAAGTTTTCACAGTAACTGCACGGAATGGGATCTCCTATTTACCCAGAACTAATGAAAATCTACTCTAGTAGAAGAACTTACACTTCTAGAGTTACTATTCTTAACACCGTATGTATTCATAGTACAACACATATGACAGAATTATTTTGTGATTAATAATTAGTTATTTGTTAAATTAAGTTATATTTTTTATAGATATTTTATATTTGATTGCATGAATAGCATTGCCAAACTAGTATTTTCTTGTTATTATTATTATTTACCTCCTCAAACGCACCAACATTTTAAAGAAGCTTTCATTCATTATTTCATTAATTCATAGCTTGTAATCAGATATTTCATAAAATAACTAAGTAATAAATTAGTCTTATTTCATAAAATACCGATCTATGGTAGCTAACTTATTGAATCATTTTGTTATTGGATGTTTTAAAACGTTATTATATAGAATATTTACTATGAATAATTTTATTATTGGATACTTTAAAACGTTATTATATAGAATATTGACTGTTCTCTATTTCAAATTTTCTATACCAAATAACTATAATATTATGTCCTCAATGCCAAATAAAACTGTATATTTAAATGTAGTCTAGTTGCGATCAAAATGGATTTTTATATACTATAATTTTACATTATATTATTACTTCTCTAAATATTATATTTAATGTAAGAACTAATATACTTATGCCAATTTGTTTTTATTATTTGTTAAAACATACTTAATTTGCTTAACTACATTATTTTACAGAATAAACAGGTATTGAACTATATTCACTGAAACGTTCCTTGAGCCCAAATAGCTCATTTTATTAACTTATAACTTTTATGACTAAAAATTATTTGTTTCATAAATAAATTACCCTGATTAACTAACATAGTTATTCAGACATTTCTTTTATATATAGAAAGAAAAATAAACAATAATTTAAGTTTTAACTAATTATGTGTAATAGATAAATAAATTAGGAAATGATTATAAAATATTTAATAATTATTTATATTTATCAGAAACCTTTAAAAAAAACTACTTTAAAGTATCAAGTATTGGAAGATAACTTTTTTTTAAATAACTAAAATGCCAATTTTACAATTGCATTATATTTGATTACATTTCCAAGAATTGTATGTAAAAATAATAATGGAGTAAAACTAAATTAAAACTGAGGCCATCGACCTAGGGCTATACTGGCGTATGGCAATTCATCTGCGCACGTATTTTCGAGTGATTAACACTAAACAGACTTAAAATCATCCCTAACTAAAGATCTGCAGATTCAATTTTCTATAATATATCATAATCATAGTAGAAATATTTATGAAATCCTATAAAAAAGAATTCTGTGAATAAAATGTTATTTAAATATTTTTCCGCGAAAAGACAGAATCAATAATAACATATTTTTTTATTTTATTATTTATTTAAACTTATTGTTATTTTAGTAAGTGATAATATTAGTTTATGTTTATTGTATTTTTTTTAGTTTTAGTTAGTTAGTTAATTCCAAATATATAAACAATAAATAAATAACTGATTTGCATTGTAATAGACGAATAATATAATTTTGATGTAACAAAATTAAATGTTACAAAACGCTGTTTATTTGAATTAATTGAAATTATTCTATAGATAAATATCCGATACACGTTTTTTCGCACTTAAAATAATATGTGAATGAATTAAGTATATAATACACATCCTAATTGCCAACTTTTTAATCATTTACAAAAAATAATATTGATACTATTATTGACATTGAAAGTGAAAAATGTTTATTTGAAATATCATTAAAACTAACCGAAAGTAGTGAAATGTACAATTGTCTTAATGTAAGTGTTGCAACTAAGTTTTTTGTAACTTTAAAAACTATTAAACATGCTTGGGTTACATTTTTACTAATATTATTATTAAACATATTTATTGACCACACATTGGAGCAAATGGCTAATGACAATTGGTCATTCAGACCAATTTTTGAAGTATTTATATGAATATTTTATAATTTACTTATATTATTAAAGTTTGTTATACAAAAATGTCTATGAAAATTATCAAATGAAAATATTACTAAACATTAGTAAAATAAAATATTAGTAGTTAAGACTACTGAAATTGTATATTTGATATTATACTCAACATAGAGCATACATCCTAGCATTTTATTACTAATTATATGGCATGAATTTATTTACAAAGTAGTCGATTATAGGAAAGCTGTTTTTTAAACACCAGCGTTAGTTACATTTATGACCAAAGAACTATCGACCTTGAATTATTTTTTTTGTAATAACAAAAAATATAAAAGTTTCATTTTTACTTTCATTTTCAATATTATTATATTATACTTTGTACGTTTTTTAACAGTGAGGTAATTTACAATTTGTATATTTAATGCATACACTAATATAATAACCGAGCCCATGACTAGCTTTCAAATTAGTTATTAGTTATAAATCATTAATTCATTAATAAGCAGACTGATGATACATTATTAACCAAATATTGATGTTAAAGAATTAAAATATAAGTATAAATACATTTGTTTACGTGCATGTTATAATTTTAAACGTAAGTCTGTCTAGTAATGAATGAGCAAATTCATAAACATTTGTTGGATTTAGACATGCTTCCATGTAACTCTCAAATATAATAATCTGACCGAAGAAATACATACCTAGTATGCATGCATTCTATTGGATTTCCAACGTATTGCCTTGTCGTTATTGCAATGGAAAATGTTACCAATAAAATGACAGTTGCATTGCTGTGCAGTCGAAAAATCAATGAATCGATTGTCACATGATTAATCTGCAATAAACAAATATACATTAATAATAACATAATAACATTAAAAATAAAATTATATACAGACTTATAAACAGATATAATCATAAATTAACGGGCATTTGGCTGTAGTTCTATCCATTATATTTATTAAAATGTATTTTAATAGCTTATTTTCTACGACATAATTTTAGAGCGCAACAATTTACCTGTTGCTTAAAAATCGAAGGTATGAGTAATTGTTATATATAAAAATAAATATATATATTTATATATTTATATATGTATATATTTATTTACAATTCCATTTATATTACAATATGTAAATTCATTAAATTGTTTCTGAAAATAAATCAAGACTCATGAACGCGTGAATGGTGCAAGTATTTTTGTAAGTGAAGGAACTTAACCAAGATGTCTATATATAAGTCTAATTAATATATTAAATGTTTATATACCTGAGTAAGAGTATAAACTCCTCTTAATACGTCCATGCCTGGTACTCCATCCACAAATGACCCTTTACGTTTGGAGGAAGCGCCCCGGAAGTCCTGAATACTACCGCGCGTAGCACGCAGTCTATCTTCAGCAGCGAAGACGCGATCCCTGTCTCTGCCCACCAAGGACACGACGCGCGACAAAGGATCATTTCTTATTGAGAACATCCGATCCTAACAACTCCCCACTGAAAGTTCTTCAGTAAAAAGTTAAAAGTCTGAAAATAAATTTACTTTATTATTCATTGCATCTTGTAATCATTTCAAAGCTTCCAAAAGAAAATAACTTTTAAATAATTCTAATATGTAAATCGATTTTGGGTTAAATTAAAAGCGAAGACAGCTGATAACTAAAATTACAAATGAAGTGATAAAAAGAACACTTAAATAAACTAAACGAATACGTAACATATTTATTTAAAAGGAACTTAGGTGCTGAGGCAATTTATTTTTATTTATGGCTAATTTACAAATGAAGCTAAAGTGTTTTCTTCTTCGCGTCTCTCCTTTTTCTCCACGGTTAAATTAAACAACATTCTATATTTGTACGTTTGTTTGTGAGATATATATATTTGTCTTTCAAAATGGTGTAATTTTTGATATAGCAATACTAAAGTTAGTGTAGTAGAAATTTTAATTTACTCTCGAACTGTTATTGACTACAAGCGTAAAATCGTCCTTCGGTGAGCTAAATAAAAGCCATTGTTATTATTAAACCGTGAAGAATATAAAAGTTAAAGATAGACCACCCCAGAATAGTGTTTGTTGGTTCTGGCCATTGGTTTTTCATGTCGGATTAACAATCGGATGGAATTAAGAAAATAATAACTGATATAAATAGAAGAATTTATATCTAAACTCACCTGTAATGCAGTTTACGGGTCGAGTAACAATATAAATACGGTGTTTGTTGTTTACTTTATGTTTTCCTCTTAATCTTAAGGTTGCCGTGAAGCTTATGCGACCGAAACTGAAATGGCATTTCTTGTGCGGGAGTCTTAAGCTTTTGAACACTTGTAAGTCGTCCTTAATGTCAATCAATAATCCGTAAGTCAATAGTATTTCGAGCTAATTTCGATGCTCCTTTTCAGGCCAGTGAACTAAATTACATATTAATTCCATTTTTGTTTTTTGGTTTTTCTTGCACTCAGAGTTACATTTTTATTGTACCATCTTGTCGCGGCTACTGGAGACGCGCACTTGCCACACTGTTATGGGGGGAACTATGGTTGCAGTTTCATTTGCTTCGCGTTTTCCAGCAACCACTGGGCGGTCACAAGAAATAAAATGTCTATTTTCGGTACATTTTCCAAATTTATTTTGTGAAAATATTTTGTCCAAGATGCGCGACGTGCAGAGTAATTGGATAGGATTTTGAAGTGGTCGGAGACCTGCTAATACCGATGGTCGGATTCCCCCCTTGGACCATCTTTCGGTGGATGCGCTGTTGTTTATTTTTAAGCGCGCCGCAGCAGCCTGTAGGAAAATTAGACTCGGAAAACTGCAGATAATAATATTTTTTTCTGAGCCCTGAAAGTACAAGCACGTGCACGATGGATAAATGTTTATGAGCACAAGCTTCTGTTAATCATCAACGGCGTAAACACACTAAAATCCATTTCACCAGCTCTACAAGATGCAACTTCTCCGCCCAGATACCCAGAAAGCATATTTAAACAGGAATTAAAAGCTGAAAAAGTCATTAACCATTCATTCATGACTAGACTACCTTTATATAGATGTGTGTTTGGTTAAATTTTACTTATGTTTAACCAGATCCAATGGATTAAATTGCGTGATACATTAGTTCAGAACCAATTCAACTTCATTATGTGGTAACTGCCTCTGCATCTGATATTTTGGACCTAGATAGAGATATAATTTTAAATCGACCGACATATTATGTTACACTTAAAAATAGAAACGTTCCACAATGAATATAGAAAAGACAACTCATAAAAT
The DNA here is from genome assembly GCA_018845635.1 of Nicrophorus orbicollis. Lineage (NCBI taxonomy): Eukaryota > Metazoa > Arthropoda > Insecta > Coleoptera > Silphidae > Nicrophorus > Nicrophorus orbicollis. Next base: position 166,252 of record JAFMTC010000176.1, read on the forward strand.
ATATATCTATATATAGATATTTTTGGATGTAACTACTTCTAACTTGCATACATTTTAAATCATTCTTAATGATAATTCCATAGTCAATTTATAATATTTGAATGTGAAACAGAATTATTATTACATTTTTTGTAATACATCGTATTCACATGCTTTAAGATAAAATGTGTTCTTTGTTAGTGTTAGTTTTTTACCAGTTTCCATCATGTACTCAAAAAGTGTTATGGTATAAAAGTAGAGAACTGGTCAAAAATGTTTTTAGCAAAAAAGAGCCATTAACAAATATTTATGGAATACTAATTTACAAGAACCTACCAATAGAACCAATTGATTGTTTAATAGAGAAATAATTGCACCTTCTACTTTAAATAAGTACCTACAATTTTCTATTACATATTTTTTAAGGCAGAAAGACCTCGGTCAATAGCAATTTAGTTCAATGCGTGGTTAATATTTATTTTTTTTTAATTAAATTGACTTTTCACAATCTGCCACATACAAAAAATATTCAATTCAAATAAACAAAATAACAATAAAAAAACAGTAACAAAAGGCTATCCAAAGGGCTACCGACCATTGGTCTTTCCGCCCACGAATATTAATTATATAACAATGGAGAAAGTAAATGAACACTATTGTTTAACAATTACATAAGAAGAAAAAAATCATTATATAAAATTATAGGGACAATAGATACTGGTATAGAGTAAGTGCGAGATACTTATATTTAGGAGTTGATAGATTTCGAGGGATACAAAATATGAAAAGAGAGGTCCTATTTTTTGCATTTTCAGTTTGTACCAGTTCTGTTTTTAGTTTTTCAGCGAACTTACTCCTTTTTGGATTCAACTAAATTGCATGTACAATATGTCAATATAGGCCAAATAAAATAAGGTATAATGGGTTGCATAACATAAATCAGTGTAATTCTTCTGCTGTTTAAAATGTTAATATAACTACTTAGGGACAAAATAGATTTAAAAAAAAATAAAGGTTCATATATTTTCTACCTAAATTAATACGCCAATACATTAAATACTGGATTGAAACTTAAGTTATAAGCTGAATTAAAGATATGAAATATGTTTCAATGTATGAATATGTTTAATTTAAAAGTGGTGCAAGTACATCTAAGTTTTAAAATATCCTATGTAAATGAGTGCAAACGAGTAGATTTATAGGACTATTTTTAAAACACAAATCAATTAATATTTCCACCATCAACGCAAAGATACCTGCCAAAAATACGATGTGATCAGGATGAAAATTAAAATTTCTTGTAATATCCAAGAGCAACAAAATCTGACAAAACAACATAAAATTCACTTAATGCCGAACTGACTAGAAAATCTTTGCAGGAAGACGGAAAAAGATTGTGTATTCTCCTTTGATTCACAAAGGCATTTCATTACAATCAAGTTATACATATTATACATATTGGGGATGAAACTCTTGCATCCAGAGGATCACAAGAACCAGCATCTTGCTGTTTGAAGTAGAAATGCAATCCGGAAAACCATTTCGTTGGATATCCCCAGAATTATTAAAGTAATATGGATATATTATTGATCTTCTCAAGCGATACTATTGTGATTTGTTTTTGGGAAATCGTATGGTCAGCGAAAAATGTTTATCTTCAAAAACCTAGAAACAATACATATTCTACTTACGAAGTTAATTATTATTAATCAAGGGGTGGAAGTTGTGATTTGAGTAGGGCTTTGTTTATATTTGATGCTTAAGCGTTCCATTGGAATTCAGCTTGGGTGGTTTGTTTACAATACGACCGGCCCGAATTCCTTACAGTTGTTTTTATGAAGAAGTGCATTTATTAGGAATCTTCGAATCAATCACTTGGCAATTATATATTTGTTTATATAAGAAGATGTGGAGACTAAGACACTTGATATGCGTCTACGTGAGAAACTCTTTGTGTGATCTCTTATACATTGATTATTTATACAATATAATAACAATAATATTAATAATAATGGTTGGTCACAACACCTCCCTTGTTTAAGTGGAGAAAAATGCGAAGAATAAGTATTTTTCTCGTCATAAAAAACTTAAAATAACAGATACATTGTTATATAAAAATATGTACGGTAGTTTCTGCTTCTGAAATTCACAATAAAAATATCAATAAATGATTCAAAAATTTCGCCGTCACTATAACAAATGACAATATAAAAACAATATTACAATAATAATACATAAAATTATGGAATCTTTAACTTCTCAGTGTAGTAGATGTGTTCATATGGCATGAAAATATACTTATTTCTATACATTCATTTTAATTTTGTGGTCATTTATCAAAAATAGTTTATTAACGAAGTCTAAACTTACTTTATATTTATTTATAAAATCTATTCCTAATATCGCGTCTTCGTGGAAATTCATTGAATCCGGTACTACTATAAAATTGTGTTTGAATAATTCACCATTTATTTCAATGTTTCCCTGACAACTTCCAATTGTCTTAAATTTACCTATAATACTATCCATTGAGATAATATCTTTAATAATTTTACTCTAAACCGCCGCCATTCTTTGTCCCCGATGTGGATGACATAAAAAAAATGGTGAAAGATCTAGACGCCGTTTGCAAGGAGTCCTACACGCTTAAGGTGGTAGGAAGGAACCAGGTGAAGGTACAACCCACGACACTCAAAGCCCACAAGGGAATCAGTGCTCTGATCATGGAGAAGAACATACCTTGCCACTCCTATCAATTGAAGAGTGAGCGGCCATTCCCTGTGGTAGTAAGGGGTTTGCACCATTCAGCGAGTACTGAGGAAATTAAAGAGGAAATCGATGCGCTCGGACACACTGTAAAAAATGTCCACAATATCAGGTCTACCAGAGACAAAAATAAAAAAGTTCCCTTGTTTTCCGTAGCTCCAACAGGCGGATAATAACAAAAACATTTACCACGTGAAATACATCATTTCATTTGAGGCGCCAATTAAGAAAAAAGACACAATGCATGCGTTGTGAAGAATATGGGCACACTAAAAACTTCTGCCGTAAGCAGCCACGTTGCGTGAAGTGTGGGCTAATGCACCAGACTGCACAGTGCACAAAATCATTGAAGACTCTGGCAAGATGTGCGTTGTGCAATGGAAATCACCCGGCTAATTACAAGGGGTGCACAGTATACAAGGAGGTGAGGGAAAGGATATTTCCCACACTGCGACCAAAACAACAACAGAGACCATCAGCCCCTGCGACTGCACCCGCCAAAACAACGACACCAGGCTTATCGTATGCCCAAGCTACAAAACCTCGACCAGAAACTAACATCGTTAACAATACGCAGGAAACTGCACCTCCAACCAATCAGTCGCTTATCCGACGACGTGATAATACAGAAGATGGACCGCATGGACACCATGTTTGCTCTAATTACCAAGCTTCTTAAGACAAAATGAATTCTAAAGAACTTAAAATAGCAGCCTGGAACGCCAACGGCTTAACCCAACACATCAGAGGGGTGACATTGTTTACAAGTGAGAACATCTTAGACATTTTTCTGGTATCGGAGACCCGCTTCACGGTTAGAAGTTATATATCAATTCCTAACTACACTGTGTACGAGACGGTACTGCCCATTCTGGAGCAGCGCTAATAATAAAGAACAGCATCAAACACCATGCGTTTCCCAACTTTCAGGAGGATTACTTGCAGGCGACTAGCGTTGTTGTGGAGGACTAGAGAGGTCGAATTACAATTTCAAGTGTATACTGCCCACCGAAGCACAAGAATAAGATTAATCATTTTGTTGCATTCTTCGATTGCTTGGGTGGTAGGTTCTTTTTCGACTAATAACAACCATAGGCCGCGAGCTGCTTAAGGCTATACAGTTGCGCAACCTCACGCACGAGTCCAGCATCTACATTACTATGAACACCAGCCTGGATCTCTCTTCGGATCATTCCCAAATACATACGAAGAGAGAACCTTACTGCTTGATGGGTGAGAAACGAAAGAGACTGGTTCGACCGAGTTTGTCTCTTTTATACGTTTCCGGGGGTCGTAAACTTAAGCCGATGTTTATGATAAGGAAGTATATCCTAAACATCTGTTTCACAGTACGCCCCCGCTAGTAATTTGATTTCTCGGATCAAAGAAAAAAACTACTTTCACTGGCATCCAGCTTGGTATCTATTGACAAACCGGACTCTTCGGCCAGATCGAGTACGAGTCTGGATACCTGGTGACGAAGATTTCGTTGTTAGA
>JAFMTC010000178.1:0-20218 GCA_018845635.1 Nicrophorus orbicollis
GGAATGAACACCTGCATCTAGCAGCTGCGATTGTTAAATACGTAAACAATCTCCATATAAGGAGTTAACACCTGCATCTAGCAGCTGCGATTATTAAACACGTAAGCAATCTCCATATAAGGAGTGAACACCTGCACTTTGCACCTGCATTTCCCAATATATGCGAACATCTCTACTCGCAACTGCAATTTTCAAATACATAAATAATTATGAACACGATCCTATCAAAGTTTCTATATTTTCGTTTCTTCGAATTTTCTAGGGCATGAAATATCTGCATGCCAGTCCGATCCGCATCCACGGTTTCCTGACGTCGCGCAATTGCGTGATCGATGCCAGGTGGGTGCTGAAAGTCACCGATTACGGGATGCCGGCGTTCTACGAGACCCAGGGGATCTCACCGGAACAGAAGACTGCCAAAGGTAAACCGTAAAGAATAAAGAGAAAAAAACGCAAGAAAAAAATGCATTCTTCCCTTTAGAATTGCAAAAAAAAACGTACCAAGAAAAAAAAAGCAAAACAAAATTGGACGAAATAAACAAGCTCTTCCATTCACTGTTCGTCTCTCCCGATCCGCTTTTGTATGTTTGTGTGTATGCAAATTTCGCGACGCAAAGTTGCGAAAGAAAAGTTGAGAAAGTGAGTGGGTGGGTTGAGCGTTACGGTCTTAATATTAAAGGGGAGAAGCTGAAAGTTTTGCGCTCCGCCCCGGAGCTTTTTGCAATTGTAATTATTTCGGCATCTGATATAGGATTTATGTGTGCCGATATTGACTTCTTGCAACTTTTCTCCATTTGCCACAGCTACATAATTAACGAGAACGAAAAGAAAAAGAAAGAGGAGAAGAAAAAAACGTCACCTTTCGAAAAGTTTCCCGTATAAATCACGGAAAATCGAGCTCGATTATAATTCCATAACTGTTCGTCGGATTCGGCGCCTGAATTATACATGTGGCTCGCCATTATCCACTTCGAGGATAAATCAAGATACGGCTGCTCTTCCATTTGATAACTGACATCGATAGATTCGACAACAACAATAACGAAAGTTGAATATCGTCAACGTAACAATTCTGTTCCTATTTCGGTTGTCATGGTGATAAAATAACTGTGTACAAAATAAGATAAATAATTTGTTTATACCATCAATAACGACAGTTGAAGGTTATCATCATAACAACATTCATGTTCAAGATCGTATATTGCAAATGACATACTTAATTTGACATTTTAATGTGTCAAATGTAGCATTTTTTTTTCAATATAAATTTGTAAAAATATGTATTCATTGCAAATCAGATTTCAATTATCAATCACTTGTTAGTAGATTAAATAATTTAAAACAAAAAACTGTTTTAGACATTCTATTTGTTGCATTTGATATATATTTGTCATGGTGAGAAGACAACTATGTTGCCAAATAGAACAAAATAATTTGTTTAAACCGTCAATAATGACAGTTGAGGTTCGTCATCATACCAACTTTGTTCCTAATTCGGTTGTCATGGTGAGGAGATGAAGATAAATAATTTGTTTAAATCATTGAATGATTCATATTCATTGCTGTTTTTACCAAATATTCATTTATAGCCTTTTTTTTCTCAAAATTGGAAGTCCACTAATTGTTAGTTTACAGTATATTCAAGAATATAGGTTAATGAAAAGAACTGTGCTTTGGGACAACGGGACAGGTTATTTAAAAACGGGTTTGTCCCGGGAAGTATGGTCAGTGCAATAATGTTACATGTTAACAGTCTATTACAAATCTTTCATTTTCTTGATTATCATAAATGACACATATAATAATAAACATTTTAATTAAAGCTAAATCTTCAGGCTTTCCAATGTACTATATTTCAAAATTGTAGCTGTTACGGATTTTCTACAATTCACTGTAAAAATTGAGGAAATAAAACGTTTATTTTAGTTTCTTTACTTCATCTTCAAGCTTTGTGCCATGTTTTATACGTATAACTATTACGGATTTCCTGTAAATTAATAACAAAGTTGAAACATACTTCACATGTTTTATTATCAATTGTTCTGCAATAATATTAATCACTTGTTTCTTTTTTTATATATATTGATTGATTGATTGATGGATGGAGCTTTAATTTTATGAATACGTCAATAAACTTCTTAATTTAACTCCTGAATGTCAATTCTCTCGCAACTCTGTAAACTATTTTAATTGAAGTATTTTAACTGTAGATCTTTGTCAAACAGTTGATCAATCAAATTCGTCGTCCAACTTTCATTCTTCGTTTGTTTTTCTGCCGATTCAGAGTTTGTGTGTGCGTGTGTGTGTCTGTGCGAGCGATGAAATCGATGCTCGGCACTCGAGATTTTCGTTCTCCTTTCAGTCATCATCTTCTGTTGACTCTGCGAATGGGGGAAGATGGAACACCGGTGGAGGAAGGAATTGATGGTTGGAGGGGTGCTGGTGGTGATTCGTTCGGTCGTTAATCATTCAGCAGGACTCGACCCTTGTCTGGTTTCGCGGCGGCCCTGATCTGGTCGCGCCGCTAATTGCATGTTAAATATTTAACGAGCCTAATTAATTCCCGTCTGCTGCAGAGCTGCTGTGGACCGCGCCGGAATTGCTGAGACATTCCAGCCTTAGGAAGAAGGGCACGCAGCCCGGAGACGTCTACTCCTTCGGCATCATCATGCAGGAGGTAGTGGTGCGAGGAGAACCCTTCTGCATGCTCGCACTCACGCCCGAAGGTAACGCAATCACCGAAACCCCAGTCCCGGTGCTAATTGGATTGCATCTCGTTGCACTCGTGTGATCCGAAGTCTCGGAAAATGACATCTACATTACGGAGTTGTCAAAAGTATTTAGTGCAATTTCTAACAAGAACTAGTCCAAATGTATAATAATATTGAACTATAGAGTACAGACTTCCTGAGCAAATTTATTACATTTTACAAATGACATACTTAATTTGATATTGCAATGTGTCAAAAGTAACATATATTTTTTCAACATAAATTTATCAAAATTAATGATTAAAGTAAATCAAATCTTACAATTGAAATCTTAGTAGATTAAATATTTGAAGAAATCTGCTTCTGTTAATTCTACTAAGAACTATTTCTTGCATTTGATATGAATATATCTTAAAGAATGTTATTCCTGCTTTACAATGCAACATACCCAATTTGACATTTCAATGTATCAAATGTCCTTTTTTAATATACATTTTTCAGAATGTATATTCAATGTAAATCAAATATTATATTGTAAATGACATACTTAATTTGACATTTCAATGTGTCAAATGTAGCCAATATTTTTTCAACATTAATTTTCAATGCAAATCGGATCTTATATTGTAAATAAAATAATTAATTTGACGGTTCAATGTGTCAAATGTAGTAAATTGTTATAATTAATATTAATTGAAAAATCAGTGAATTAAGATCAGATTCTGTGAATTCAATTAATTACTAAATCTGTAACATTTGGTATACAGAGATCATAGAGAAGGTGAAGAAACCTCCACCACTGATCAGACCATCGGTGAGCAAAGGAGCAGCGCCGCCAGAGGCAATCAACATCATGAGGCAGTGCTGGGCAGAGCAGGCGGATATGAGGCCGGACTTCAACGCGGTTCACGATCAATTCAAGAAGTTGAACCACGGCAGGAAGGTCAACATCGTCGACACCATGTTCCAGATGCTCGAGAAGTACTCGAATAATTTAGAGGAGCTGATCAGGGAGCGCACCGAGCAGCTCGACATCGAGAAAAAGAAGACTGAACAATTGCTTAACAGGATGCTACCAAGGTGACTATATTTGAGCAACTTGACGTACGATGTCAACATCGAATCGAATCGGTCGCCTGTATATGGTTACTCTTAATGTTGTTGTCAAATTTGATGTTATGGTAATCAATAATGACATTTCCGGTAACAAGTTGAACTACGTCATGTCATATTTCAACGCCTTCTTACAACAATTTAGCAATTGATAGTAAACAAATCTTTGTCTCATCTGTGATTGATCTCATCTCCACCTTATTTGTCTAAATTAGTTCTGTGGCGGAGAAATTGAAGTTAGGAATGCCCGTGGATCCGGAGGCTTTTTCCGAAGTGACCATCTACTTCAGCGACATCGTCGGATTCACCACGATATCCGCTCACTCGACGCCCTTCCAAGTGGTCGATCTCCTTAACGATCTGTACACGTGCTTCGATGCGACGATCAACGCTTACAACGTGTACAAAGTGGAAACCATTGGAGACGCTTACATGGTAGTTGGAGGACTCCCGGTGCGAGTCTTGGACCATGCCGAACAAGTGGCGACGATGGCCCTGGACCTGCTGCACCAGAGCGGACGATTCCGGATCAGACATCTTCCTGGGACACCTCTCAGATTAAGGATAGGTCTGCACACAGGGCCCTGCTGCGCCGGAGTGGTTGGCCTGACGATGCCCAGGTATTGCCTGTTCGGAGACACGGTGAACACGGCCTCCAGGATGGAATCTACAGGTGAGTTTTCAAAGTTAAACCCACACGTCAAACCATTAAATATTGAAAAATAACATGATGATTTAATAACGTTAATAACATGATGACATGCATACTTATACTTCTTTAGCTAAACAAAACGTATACGTTTATTGTGAGTCATAAACAAAATGTGAACGAGTTTCTTAAAATTATTTTCATTACATCAATTACTTATAATTCCATTTCAAATATCACGAGCTTCTGTTGGAATTTTAAAATATAAAATAAACTTTTTAATCACGACTAACTAAAAAAGAAAAGGCTGCATAAACAAACATTGCGTTTGCTTAATTTTAATTATGTAGTAGTAATCATAATGAAAAGTACACACAATTTGTCCTTAATTTTTCGGTGGAACGCACGACGTTTCATTGCTCTTACAATTAACAAACGCAAACCGTGAATTAAAATTTCAACTGTTAGCATAACGTACAAAAGTACGAAAGGTTTATAAGCAAGGAATGCGTGCAAGTGGCAATTCTACGAAATTGCTTTCATTTTAATTACTGCCGTTTCAACATTGTGTTTGTTCTGTTTAATGAGGTGTACATGTTAAAAATATAATGGTAACTAATAACAGAGCGAAAATGATAAAGAATATATACTAATAACAAAGTTTAGATTAGTAGGTTTTATTAAACATTGAAACAAAATATAGTTATTATCATCTCTTTATATGGGTACCGAAAAATTAAGAACATGTCAGAATTTTTTTCTTGATTTCTCGGCAATTACGCAACCTAATTACATCATCTATAGCTTAAATCAAAGCTGAAAGTCTTACCTTTTCATCTACTTGTGTGTATTTGCTATAATCAGTTCGTTTATACGGAGTAATTTGTATTGAACTTTTTGTTATTGCTTCTGCAGGTTCGGCTTGGAGAATCCATTTGTCGGAGGCGACAAAAGGTAGATTGGAGAGGGCAGGAGGTTACCAACTGGAATATCGTGGACCAATCGACGTGAAGGGAAAGGGAACGATGCACACGTATTGGCTCCTGGGAAAAGCCGGTTTCGATAAGCCACTTCCTGCCCCGCCGTCGCTCGAGTAAGTTTACTTAAGATATGTAGTTATTTGTACTAAATACTTCTTGTTATTTTTAATGATACAGGGAGAGTCATGGGTAAGTAAAATCAATAAATTACGTTGTTGTTGTTGTTATACCTAATTGATGCAGTTTGGATGAAAGTCTGATCATCTGCAAATCGAATTCCGCGAACGAGGTCTGCCACGGATGCGATGCGAGTCCGAGCGAGTCACGAATCCTTCAGCAGCAGCACGAGGACAGGTAAAAGAATTTTGTGTGAGTGATCGCCGCGATTTCCGGATGGGCGTTAACCTCAAGAAATCCCAGATCCCAGGACCCGTCCTTCATGAAGAGCATGGAGTGCTCGAAGTTCGCCAGTCTCATACGTAGCCAGGACCTGGACCATCCGCTCCACCACATCGTGAAGAGCACCTCCAGCGACACCCCGGGCATATCCCTAGGAACGCCGGTATCTGCAAGCGAGGTGGCTGCAGCCCTCCTCGGCGCCTCCACCAGCTCCCTGAGCGGCTTCCGGGTGACACGACCGAGGCGCATCGAAGAGGAAGACCTCAGCACTCCTTACAACCACTACAAGTGTCTCAGTCCCAAGGACAAGGTCAGCAAACATTTGCGAAGACAGTTCAGTTTGGACCGCACCGAGGAGGTCACCCAGGAGATCGTCCACAAAGCGGTAAGTTTTCCATTTGACGTTTTGGCAACTGAAATATCACTAAACCCACTAATACCGTTACTCAAATCAATAATGAATTATCAATTAGTTTAATGCGTTTAACCGTGAGATGACATTAATAACGTTCTGCAGCTGAGCCCCAGGTTGTGCAAGCAGAATTCTGCGGGGGCGGCGGATCTAGAGAAGATTGAGGAAGCGCCGACGGCAATGCGCTCGTCTCCGACGACTCCGGCACCAGCTACCCTTCACTGCTCACTCTCTATATCAGTAGACTCTCTGATCCACTGAGGATTACGCAAAATGCGGCTCTCTGTACCATTAGCTGCAAACTACGTATTTATACCAAATCCACCACTGGCACCCTCCTCCTCCATCCCCCATCAACGATCGCATGTATTACGACTGACAAACTATATATGTAATCAACGTATAAATTATATGTAAGTTTTAAGGATCTCTCGGTAACTGTAAATTGTAAATGTTTACATTCTAAACGACGTGCGGCGGATCACTGTCTCGCAGAATGCAAGCCATGACTTGCATTATCTCTAAGACAAATGAAAAATAGAACAAACAAAACACATATCCGAAACGAAAGAAGATCAATGTTATTTCAGAAAAAAGTGGATGCGCCGGGTCAACAAAAGAAAAACACATTTATTTAAAACATTGACTAAATGACTAATGTATCTATAGAACACAATCTTTAATCTTATATATAGACCACAATCTTAAAACTTATTATATTTCATTATTATATATTGTTTAAAGATGAATGAAACTGTGGATGCGCCAGGTAAAAAACTCACAGCTTGTTGCTTTTTCTTATTTAGTTAAACTACGCTTTAAACAATTGTGAAAAAATTGTAATAAGATATAGAATAGAAGTTTCGTTCTAAACAAAAAACATTTTAATAATAATTTATATAGATATTTGCTTTAGTAAATTATTTTCATTCATAAAAGATGATAGATAAAACAATAATAAACAAATATAAAAAATAATGATTATATCTGTTACAAAGGGCTATTGACCGCATTCTTCATAGAGATTTTTGAATAAAAAAGGTTCAATTGATGAATTAAATATAATATTGGTGGATGCGCCGGTGTCTTTAAGAAATACGATGGAATTCTGCAGAGATCCGCCGCACGTTTTGTGTACAGACGATTCTATATCTCGATTTATGTGATAATACAATAATATACACATTATTATATAATTATAAATAAATAAAATAAAAAATAAAGCCAAAACGAGAAGAAAAGGGAAATTGATAAGTGGAGAAGCAACAGAAGAGACAAACTTGTTTTTGTTTTGTTTCGGGAATGTTTAGACAATCAGTAAATTACATTCGTTTTCGTTTCTTCGCTTGTCGTCTGTCTCCTTAGCTACATTTCCGTGGAATCTCGTTTTCAGAGTTTCAGAGAGACTCTTAAAAGACATTTAGTCTACGGTGAGACGTCATCACGAATTTACGTAATCGTTAACGCACGCAAATGTATCACGTCTAAATGTCACAAACGTCAAACTTGAGTAAAACATGCCATAAACGTCAAACTTACGTAAAACATGTCATAAACGTCAAACTTACGTAAAACATGTCATAAACGTCAAACTTGTGCGAAACATGTCATAAACGTCAAAAAATAATTGCAGATAAATTGGAATAAGTCATCTCTGACAATAAATAGCAAGTGTCGAAAATTGTCGTTTGGTGTCAATAATGATTAGTCATATTTTCAAAATGGAGAATTTGAATGAATGGCGACAAATAAAATGGCGAATTTAAAAATGGAAATACGTCAAATTGTTTCTACAGTTCAATGACGTTGACGTACTCAAAATTTTATGTTTTGTAACATTGTTTTTAGAAATTGCGTTCGCTTCTCGTTGATTTAATTTATTGAGAATATGTAATATAAACAAATATAAATATATATATATATCGAATGTTATTACTTTAAAATTTTATTGAGAGAACAAAGTAAACCAGAATTTATATTATCTATTATATATATTTGAATAAATATATACGAGAAACGGAGAGATTAAAGAAAAGTTTTGTTAAATATTAACATTTACTTTATAATTTATTTCCGTACGAATTGAAAATAATATATTAATATTAATATTTGGTGTCTAAAAACAAACTTATATGAATCAAAAAGAGAGATGACAAAATAAATAAGTATAAGTATACTAAAATGTAGAGGTTAGTCTCTCCCACATATAGACAATCCCCTTCCGAAAACTAAAGAATTTAAACCTAACAATTAGCGAGAAAAAAAAATTATTAAGTAACTAACTAAATAAGATACGTATCAAGAATTTCGAGAACCGTAGTGATGAATTGTGTATGCACGAACAGAGAAGAGCAAAAAAATTGTTTCATTATTTTGTTTGTTTGTTTCTTTTTATTTACATGTATATTTATGGAATAGCAATAAAGAAAATTTGTCGAAAGTGTATGTGTATACATTGAGATCGAAACGTTTATGTATTTATTCTAATAAAACCACATATGCAAAATTGTAATTTCTGTATGTTAAATTTATTTACTCATATCCCTGTTGGTATGGCAATTTGATTACGCCTCACTTAGTGAACGAAGTTATGGTTGGAATTAGCGCAGTCCTTAGGATTTTAAGATCCCGGACACAAATGTAGAATAAAATAAATTAAAAACTGAATAACAAAATCTTTAGTATTTAAAACAAAATTTATTCATGAATGAATGGAAATGTAAATTTAAAAATAATTATACTTTTGTTAGATTTATTTTCAAAATAGGTCCTTAACAATGTGTTTTAATACAATAAATCGATGATAGACTCTAAAGAAGCGTTAGAAGCTATGGTAGTGAAACTGTTCACTGGTGGTTACTGTGAAGGTACTAGAGGTTGGTGCTGCCGTGTAGCCATGGAATGTGGTCTGCTCCGGATGATCTTTGGGTTTCTCAGCCGCTGTCTGCTGCAATTCGACGACGGTGAACTGAGGCACAACCCTGCCGTCCTGCCCCTCTTCATCGACCAATTGCTGCTCATTGCTGGGCTGCCCTTCTTCACGATGCGACACATCCTCCAGATCGTCCTTGTACTTCGCACTCATCTTGAACTTTACTGGAGTTAAATCGGTAGTAGCGACCACGGGCTCCACCCGATGACCGCCCTTCAGGTCGGGCTGAATTTCCATCCAATGGCCAGTCGTTTTCCTGTGCGTCTTCAGTTGACCTGATTGGATGAAACGTGCAGAACACACTCCGCACGCGTAGGGACGTGACCCGGTGTGCCGTCTCATGTGTAAAGCAAGATCATTGGATTGCGTGAAGGCACGCCCACACAGGTTGCACACGTACGGTCTCTCCCCCGTGTGGACCCTCGTATGCCTCAACTGCAAATTAAGAAGTATTAACTGATTTAAGTTCCAACAAAACAAGTCCAGCCCAAAACGAAAATAAGACCCACCCAATCTTCATATCATCCCGACCGATTTACCACGAACCTGACTCGTGATAATCAGTTTTGTTCCGAATACTTGAGCACAAAAGTCACACGTAGGCAATCATACAATAATATAATACATACCAATTTGTTACTCTTGTTAAACGATTTGCCACATAAAGTACAAAGATATGGTTTCTCTCCGGAATGCGTCCGCTCGTGGCATTTCAGATCGTGCGATCTCGGGAATCCTTTACCGCACTGTTTGCACTTGTAGGGCCTCTCCCCCGTGTGTCTCCGCATGTGCACGATCTCCAAAAAATATCAAACTAAGCATCCAAAATATACTTCAACTATTATTATTTACCATGTTACTCGAATTATTAAATTCTTTTCCACAATAGATACATAGATGCAACTTGGCATTATACTTTTGCCCTGTGTGCGTCCTCTGGTGCGTCTTAAGATTGTCCAACCGATTAAACGTTTTACCGCACTCCGTACAAACGTGCCTCTTATCCTGTTGAAGATGAATCTTAATGTGTCGAGCAAGATGATCAGATCTGAAAAAAATGTTTACATAAGAATTTCTATATAATTGTGTGAGAATCACCTTTTAAACTCTTTCATGCAGACAGAACACTGCAGAACCTCCGTGATTGACGGCATGTGTTGCTTGAGATGTCTAATGAGGTGCTCCCCTCGGCTGAAAGTCTTCTTGCAGACGGTGCAGGTGTACGGCTTATTGATGTGATCCTCTTCATTATGTTTGTCCAAGTACTCTTGCGTTGCAAACGATTTGTCGCACTTGTCGCATTTGAAGATTAGCACGGCCCGGTGCAGCGTCATGTGTCTGGTCAAATGGTTAGTCCGCGAGAATTTCGTATTGCATACGTGACATTCATGGCATTTGGCCCTCTTCTTGATCGTCTCCTTCATTTCCTCTGCACCTTCCTCATCTACTGAAAAAAGCATATACAATATAAAGAGTATAGTTTATAATCTTCATAAATTTCATCATTAAACTCACTTTGTATTTCAATTTTAGGAGTTAAAACGTCCTCCTCGTTCATAGAAGAATTGTTCTTAACAAATTTGCTCAATGGAGTATCGCTATCCTCATCTTCATCCTCCCCAATCCCGTGTTCGCTTTTCATGTGGTGATCGAAGCTCTTCCTGTACTTGAATTTTCGATCGCAGAATTCGCATTCCATGATTTTCTGAAAGATCAATACAACTATGCAACCCAATTTACACCAAAAGAAAACGCACCTTTCCGCTCTTCTCGTATATTTCATGGGACGTTTCAATATGCTTTTTCATCATTGACGGCTTAGAAAATGTCTTCGTGCAAATCTGAAACCGCAGATTGTTTAATCAAAGATTTTACTTAAACACACTCTTACAGTGCACTCATACGTAGTTCCTGGTCCGCCGTGCTTCCTCATATGGATCTTCAAACCGAGTTTAGAGTTAAAAACTTTCTCGCACTGTTCGCACTCGAACGACGTAGCAAAGTTCTCCGGTGACGGTTCCATGGTTTCGTCCATAAAATCCCTATTATCATCATCATCATTGTCCATGCCATCTTCCACCTCATTCTTAACCACCAGAATGCTAACTTCATGATCCTTTTTATGCTCCATCAACTCCTTGACTGTATCAAAATTTATATTACAAGGCTCACAGAAAGTATGATGAGTTTTCATATGCTCCTCCAACTTCTGATTAGATTTGAACTGTTTATCGCAATGCAAACAAGTGTCCATATCATTCATCAAGTCTTGCCAAGATGTGCTTGAAGGAGTTTCATCTGTAGTGCCATTCAGAGAAGCCCTTAATGTGACATCAGATTTCTCACACAGTTGTTTGAAATCGAAAGCGATGATCACCTTCATTTCACACTGCAGACACAGAGCAGTGGGCAACCCATCTCCACTTTCAATCTGCAAACAAACAAGGTAAAGGAGAATGAATTGAATAAAAGGAATGCAGTAGATTGTATTATTCTCTGACTTTGATGTCCGAGCAGGCCATGATCATTTGAGCCAAGTGAGTGTGCTGCAGCATCTCTTTGCTCGTCGCATCGTCGTCCTCTCCGCCTCCGGCGCTTGTGAATAACTGCCGTATTTCGCTGGCAACGCACATGCACGACCTGCACAGTTTATCCATTTTCATATTCGTTCTCATCTGCTCCAACAATCATTAATTCACATTAAACATCTCCAATGTTAATCGCCTACTTTCCAACAATAAAAAAATAACACACTATTTACAAATTGTACACCGACTGACAGCTGTCATTTACGCTGATACCAACTAATACCAACTTCGCAGCACAATAGGAAATAAAGTACAGAAATTGTTGTTTGTCGGATTTATAGCATCAAATGTAATTAATTTTACATCATTTTGATTATCTAATTAAAGTGGAAACAACTTAATATATAAATAATCACATTAACAAAGTTGCCCTAACCCAATGTTGTTTAATCTGTCAAGAAAATATAACCAAACATAACAATATAACCTAAAATAAAGATTAACAATTATATTTTCCGCCTTGTTTAACCAGTTTCTTTAAAGCGAGTCAAGAATAACGTCAATGGGAAAATATTCGAGCGATTCGGATTATGACAAGAAGAAAAAATCGTACAAGAGTAGCAGACGACGGTGCGTTGGTTGCTAATTGTTCAAGTTCAATTTGTTAACTTAATAGTTAAATAATTTTTTCATTTGCAGATCAATCTCCAGTAGTTCAAGTGATTCGGATTCAAAAAGTAGGAGGACAAAGGCACGACACAGGTCAAAAAGTAAAGATAGATATAGCAAATCAAGGTAAAAGTGCAGAATCTAATGATTCGTTATATACAATTATTGTGTTTTGGTTGAAGTGCAATCAAGAGAAGCCGTAGCAGATCCAGACAAAGGTCGTCGAGGTACAGGGGTGCCAAGGATCGTCGCCCCTCTAAGTCTCGAGATAAGTACAGATCACGGAGGTCTAGATCGAAATCATACATCAAGGAGTATGTGAGCAAGAAGAAGCATACCAGTGATTCAGAGAGTGATTCGAGTAGTTCAAAGGACCAGAAACATTCCAGTAAATCATCAAATAGCTCAGTTGATAAAAAGTTGTTTAAAAAGAGTCAGGTGAAACCTGTGGAAGAACCACCATCTACTGTTGACATCAAGACTATTGAAGAGATAAATACAGACACTTTTAACCCAAAACCATTTAATTCAAGTTCAAAGAAATTAAATCACAATATTGTCATCGATTTGAAGAAGCAGATCATCAAAGTGCCAGAGGTTCAAGACACAGCTGGAAAAGAGCCAGCAAGTATATTCCATCATAGTGTAAGTTTTAACAATATCAATTTGAAGATTTTGATTTGCTATTTAAATTTCCATTGTTTGCAACAGTTGTTTCAGAATGAAGAAGTAAGAATTGAGAAGTGGGTTAAGGAACTGTACAGTTATAGGCAGAAGGCGCTCCAGCAGGGCATTACTGCAAGAAAATGATAAAAGTTTCGTTTAGTTTAGTGGTTGTGATCGTCGCGATTTTATTTTGGTTCATTCGCGTCGATGAACCAATCTCGAAGTACACCGATCTGGAGAAATGCCCGTTCTGCTACGGCCGCGGCTACTGCAAGACGATTGACAATTTGCGGTTGAGGTTCGAGTCGTTCGGTGAATCTGTGAACAATATTTTTGGTGTTAAGAACGTCCTCTTCACCAAAGATGGGATTGTGCTGAAGAAACTGGGACATGATAAGGAGATCGACGAATTGGATGCAAATATTTGTACCGATCACGGCTTGAGGCGTGGTTGTGATCTGCAATCGATCCAATCAACTGTCGATTATCGAGACGCGATTCGCGAGTTGCTGAAACGGGGCGTGGCTAATTACAAGGTGTGTCCTAATCCAGATCTTTTCTTGGAGCACGTCGAGTATTTGATGGATGACGATCCGGATTTCTTCCAAAGAATGTGGATGTTTTTGATGATAAATCCTGAGCCTATAATCTTACAGGTAGTTTTATTTTTAATTAGAGTTTAGTTTGTTAACTGTGAGTTATAGTTATTGAACGAGAGAGGAAAATGGGCAGTGCCAAAATATTTTGGAGCTTGCGGTCGATTAGTTGCCGTGGAGGATGCCGGAAAACCGTTGAATCATTTCAAAGATAATCCATGGATGGATCGACTTAATCTCGCATTGCAACTGCTGTTAGCAGCAAAAAGCCTTACCGAAGATCATCCTTATTTCAGATTCTATTTGACAGATGTCTCTGCCGACAATGTAGCCGTAGACGATGATCTGAACCTGAAGATCATCGACTTGGAAAATATCATAGTCGTGAATAAAGATCAAAACGGTACGAGGATATGCAACGCCATCAAAATCATCTTCATGTTTCGTTTAGTTCAAGGTTTGAAACCTCATCAGAGCGAGGTGTTCAACTTCGACGGATTCGCCTATTCCGAGGAGGATGTCTGCAGCAGTTCCATCAGCGACCACAACTATTACGCAGTCTGCAAATTGCTTATATCCAAGAAAGCCGAGTGGCCTATGATGAACGGGGGACTATTGCATAGTACACCCCAGGAATTAGCTGCAACCCATCCCGAATTGGAAAAGATGATCGAGCTGTGCGTGGAACCAGTCCGTAATTTTACTAGATTCGAAGTTGCCGATGATCTTATCGATTTGTTCCAAGAAATTCTTAACCAATAAACTTTTATCAACTTAACTTTGTTTCATTTATTTGTTATGACATTTAACCGGGTGACGTTTTATTTGGAAGAATTATGGCTTATGTCGGTAAATTTAAAGATAGGACACCAATAATTTGTCCGGTAAGGTTAAGACTATTGAATGAATTCGTTGTAATTATTATTCTTACGTGTTGAGGCCGGTGTGCCGTGCAAAGTCGATGGCTCGATGCGCCAATGCTTGCGTAATTATCCGACAGATGATGCCATCGTCGCAGTGCTCAACCAAGCAGGGCTTAAGAAGGTGGAGCCTGAGCCGAGGCATCAACGAATGGAAAACGTGCGACATCGCGGCGCTTACCAATTGACACGCCCCGTTTTGACTCCGCCCGAAGAGACACGATATCAGACGCTGCTCAGGGATCTCCGGGAAACGGTGCACGCCGACTACTGGAACAAAGAGCTAGGGAGAGGGCGTGATCCGACCGGGGGCCTGCCCAAAGGCATGGACCCCGGAAACACAACTTTTGGGGATGTAATCCCACATGGTAAATACAATAAATGAAGGTTTTAACTTAATTCATAAGGAAATTAGATGTTACCATGAAGGAGTTGGTTAATCCGCCGAAATCAACGTACCAAATACAATTTGAAACGAACGAGTTCCACGATATGTACAGGAGGTCTCACAACGATTACTACCCGGGCGAAAAGATTAATCGCAAGTACACTTAAAGCAAACTATTTGTTTCTTCATTTGATAATTTCTAATAATCCTAAAGTTACGTGAAGGAATCTTACGATCCGAATCGTCCGTACGGCATGAAAACCAGGTACGATCCGCGTGGAATTTACGCCAAATGCGCCTTGACATGTGCCAACTCTGAGCCGATTGTTGCTGTTAACCGTGTTCATGCTGATATGCTGGAACGAACCAAATTTCAACTAGGGAAATGTTTAATGCCGTAAGGATTATATGTTATTATCCTGAGTCACTTCAATCACAAGATCTGTAGTATTGGTAACGCGAAAGACGTTCCTCAAGGCTTCGCTTACGGCAAGAAGTACAGCCTTCCGTTCCATTGCGCCGAAGAGCTGATGAGGCCCGACCTTGAACCGTCTCTGCTGAAGAGAGATTTGCGGAAGTGGATGCACCATTTGAACAGAGTCCGTTGCTTTTTGAGGAAACATCCCACAGATCTAAAAGATATAATTGAGCTGTGCAGATCGTTCGATGAAGTTCATTGTGTGAATATTTCAACAACCAATAGATCAATAAATCAACTTTTTATAGGAACAAACCGGTTGGTTGGATTTCGCTCTTGTCTATGATATCTTGAAAAGACACCAGATCGTTGTCGAAGCACATCTGCTTTTACCGCTGCTCGAACTCTTCGGATTTCATAAGGAGGGAATGGTGGAGTTCACGGCTCTCATTAATTTCTTGAATCCGCAAGAAGAATTGCCGGATTTTGGGAGATTTGATGGTCAATAATTATTAAAATGATTTAATTAAATCATTCAAACGCCTTTTGTAGATGGTATCAGCGTCAATTCTCACTATTTGACAACAAATCAAGCGGCTGTTCTGGACTACTGGAAGATGGACAATACCAGTAAGTCAAGTTGTCATAGTTTCTAACTTTGCATGACGTTTTTTAAGTAACTTGTCAAGTTTGTCTTTCAGTTATACGTAAACAATAGTTTAACGTTTTAGTAACATATATCTTTGATATGCAATTTAATTTAAGTTATGTCTTAGACAATACCAGTATGTGAAGCTGCCATATGCCATTAGATACTATTTTGCATGATGTTTTTCAAGTAACTTGTCAAGTTGTTAGTTTGTATTTCAGTTTTATGTAAAGTTTGATAACCAATTTTGTATTTTGACGTTTTTTCACACACGTCATTGATATTATGAAAATCAATTTAAATGATATGATATCATAGACGAGAGAACAGCAGGAGTACCATCCAGGAGATTGGACATGGATGCGGTTGCTCTTCATCCATCGCAAAACAGATTCGAGGAATGCAATTTGTCCTATGAGAGCAACGCCGAAATACTTCTGAATCCCAGCATCTTCTCCAATTACCAGTTAACTCACAGAGATTTCTTCTTGGTAGAAATTTGCGTATTTTTTATCCACCAATTAATTACGTTTTTTCTCTGTAGCCTAGAAAACCACAGTATCTTCAAAAACTGTTTGAAATTGCGGGATACCAATTTCCGAATGACACCTTTCAGAAACTGTGGGATATCGGTGTGAAACACGACAAGACCGGAAAAGTCTGCATAGATACTTTCAGGAATCTTCTGAAACGCACGGCTCCTATTAAAATTGTAGACAGACCGCTCGGAGAATAGTCTGATAAATTTGTAGAAATTCAAGATTCATTCCTAGCAATAGAAATTAAAAAAAAAAAGAGTATTTTTGGAGGAGCTGGGATTTGAACCCAGGACTTTCAGCATGCGAAGCAGACACTCTACCACTGAGTTACACCCCCTATATAAAATAAATGTTTAACAACAATTTAGAGGTTGAAAGTTATATTTATTGTGCAATTAATATAATTAAATAAAATTTATTTACTTTATATATTAAATAGTATAAATAGACATACTTAATAAATGTGTTCGTTATTGCGTGTTGAACATATATTTTTCTAATGTTGGCAATGGCCGCTGGTGATTGCCAAATTATCACGCTCGACACAAAGGAACAAAATAATAGAAAATAAACGCCATGTCATAAAACTTTATTTACTTTATAACGAAATTTTGAATATATTTCCGAATGGTTCCGAATTATTTTGAAAATTTTATATTTCAAATATAAAAGCAAGCGTAACAGATGAAGTTGCAGACTTCTCCTAATATCTTAACCGTACCAACTGTAAAAAATAAAGTTGGTATTGATTCGATTCGTTTCCATTCGGAACCAATCAAACTTTCGTAAAAAAAATAAAGTTTTCCTCCATATAACTTTATTCCCCCTGCTTTTAACTTTAACAGAAACCGTAATAAACTACTACTAATACATTATTTGTATGCGAAATCCCTAATTCTCAGTGCACATGTAAACTTACATATAGCACTTTTCTTTCAGACATTTTGGTCAATCAATACGTGTACACTTTTCGAAAATTCACTTCAACTAATTGAGAGAACTTTTTAAGATGTAAATATAACCCAATACGAAAATGTATTTTTTTTAAATTTTTGTTGCCAACTCAAAATAAATTCTATATAATTTATTATTTGGTTTCCTTCTAACAACCATTTCATATATTTGATATGATCATTATTTGGAAAATAATGTAAACTATATTTGTACAAGTTCGCACAATTATTGAGTCATATTGGTTGATCTTGAGGGCATCAATAAATGTCCTGAATTCACAGACTTTGAATGTATTGACTATCCTTAGAAAAAGTTAACTGATTGAAGCTGATAAGATATACAGTTCCAAATTTAATTTGTAATGAAAGAATTATTATGTTGAAAACCAAAACCACTTTGTCACACCAAAAATAAATTAAAGAGTAAGTGAAAGTACATACTATTAAAACTAATATGCATCCAGATGTATAACAATAAAATGTTATTATATATTCTATAATTATTGTTTATTTATTAAAAATAAAATATACTTGTTTATTACTTGTGGGAAAATAGGATTTGTGTGATTAGGTCCATATGGAATTGTAATGATTGCTGAATCATTCATATAATGAGATGAACAGTGGAGAATGGAAGCAAATAAAGTTACCAAAACTATATTTTTACCTAAATTATAATAATTGTACAACTTACAATAAGGTTAAATCATTAATTAAAATAGATAGGAATACATTTATACACGTGAGAGATTATGTAGACCCAATAAAATTAGTATTATTCGTCAATTCAAACTCAAATACTTAATTTTACTCGTACGCCTCGGGATCCTCGGGACAAAAGTCTTGCGTTTTCACGTCCTGATCTTCTCCAAATTGAAGTACATCGTCAATGGTTAATAGGATATTCGTGACACTCTCCTGATTTTTCAAATTTAGCGACAGAAAGCGTACTAGCGAGTAATCTTCAATTAACCGGGCTATGGATTCTGTGAGCTTCAGGTGCTTATCGTTGAACGCTGTACCTTGCATGTCCATCAAGAGGGCACTAAAGTCCGGCTCCATATACTTGTCGATCTGCTTTTTTACAGACTTGTCAATCAAGTCTAATTTGGACATGATGTTCAGATGCGGCAAATCTAGATTAATCATTACGCTCAAAGCAGACATCGTGGCCGAAATATATTTTAAACTGTCCGTCATGAATTGTGCGTCCACCAGGTACACAGTGCACACTTTGAAGTTCCAGCTTTGAAGCAACCAGGCAAAATTCTTCATGGCTGTTAAATGAGTGTAAAGTTCAATCTGTCCTGGACAATCAAATAATAAGTAATCATTCTCAAAGTCTCCTAGTCTATCCTTGAGCCACTCTGCATTTTCAACAAGATACTCAATACTGAATATCAAGCCTCCATTTGGACCAAAATGTAGGATCTCATCTTCCATCGTATCTTGCACATGGATCAGTTCCCTGATGTCTACCACTGGTTGATAATTAAAGTGCTCTGCAGCTGGATCCAAGTTTATCACATGAATTGCTCTCTTTACATCAATTCCATGTTGGACCATGGCACTGCAATAGGTGCTCTAATTTTTGTATTAATTTAATGTTAACTGGTCTAAATTAAAAATCTTACCTTTCCACTTCCTGCAGGCCCTATTACCAATTGTGCGTACCTCATGTTTGTTGCAACTTATTACTGTTGATGTTCAATGTTACCTACAGATAAAACAAGGAAATATTTACCACACTTTTACATTTTAGAGTATATTTGCTTACCAGTTACAACTGCCTACAGGTAAGTATTTAAAACAAACCAAAGATAATATTCTTATTTATGATTCATATACCAAAAATTTGAACTTGATATTAAGAATATATCAGGATACCAGGACCAACCTCCACAACCTCACTCTACCTTGCTCTACCTAATCCAACCTAATCTCACCTATCAATGTTATTTATTTCTTTTTACTGTCGGTGACTACCAGTGGTGGTCTGGCTACGTTGCCAAATGTAACATATTTAAGGCATATGTGTGCGAATGTGGTTGCATGATTGTATTATCAGTTTGCGTATGCTTCTATATACACATATGTGTACATATTATTCAAAATATAGTTTAGAAATAGTTTATGATAATAGACAGGAACATATAATAACATTTATATACAAGATTATAAATAAATACAGAATGACATAAATCTACATTATTATCACAATTCTTCTTCTCTCCAAAGTATGGGTTAGGGATACGCTACCAACTGCCCTGAAACATTTTCTATCCCGTTGGGGTGGAAAATTATAAATAAATGATTATAGAAATCTACATTATAATCACAATTCTTCTCTTCAAACCATATGTTAAGGATACGCTGCCAACTGATCTGAAAATGCCCTATCCCGTGACTATACCCTGCCTGCGACTGCCTATTTATGTTTATATATATATGTTATTATTTTGAATAATGTGTACATATATGTGCATATAGAAACATACGTAAACAGATAATACAATCATGCAACCACATTTGCACAAAAATGCCTTAAATATTTTACAGTTGGCAACGTAACTATCCGTAGGTTTGAGGACTTTTGAGTGCTTTTCAGGGTTTAGTCATGGGATAGGGCATTTTTGGGTGCAGTTGGCAACGTATCCCTAACTCATGCTTTGGAGAGAAGAAGAATTGTGATGATA